>PVLD010008519.1:0-83400 GCA_004027595.1 Dinomys branickii
ACTTTCCCACGTCTCGCCCCGGCAGCCTGGTCCGCCCTACCACATCTCCCCCGGCATCTCAGAGAAATACGCCCAGTTTAAACTTCCCAGCCGAGGTTCCGGCATTCACGCTCACCAAGTCTGTCTCGAGCTGGTGGTGTTTATTAAGGAGGTTCGCTCCCTTGCTGCTCACCCGGTCGCCATCTTCCCCGGATCGGGATTCATTTTCTTACCTATGCATTAGGCGATGAACACTTGGGCTGTTTCTGTTTCCTAGCAACTGTTTCTGTTTCTTAGCTGCCCTGAACATGAAGTACAGGTATGTCTCTGACACACCAATTCTGTTTTCTTTAGTGATATGCACAGCAGTAGCATTGCTGTAGCACTGATCTTATGATAGTTCTAGTTTTGACTTTTTTACTAGTCATCAGGAAGGTGAAAATTCAAACCATAGGAAGATAACAGCCTTCCTCATAAGAGCAGCTACTCCCCAAACAACAAAAGACAGTAAGTGCGGTGAAGATGTGGAGAAAGGGGGACCCTTGGACACTTGCTGGAAATGGAAATTAGTACAGGCATTGTGGACAACAGAGCAGAGGGAGAGAGAGAGAGAGCAAGAGGAAGAGAGAGAGAGAGAGAGAGAGAGAGAGAGAGAGAGAGAGAGAGAAGGAGGGAGAGAGAGAAGGAGGGAGAGAGAGAAGGAGGGAGAGAGGAAAGAAGGAAGAAAGGAAAAAAGAAAGGAAGGAAGGAAGGAAGAAAGAAAGAAAGAAAGAAAGAAAGAAAGAAAGAAAGAAAAGAAAAAGAAAGAACAAGAAAGAGAGAAAGAGAACAGAGAAAGAAAGGCCAACTTTTAAACTTGTTATGCCCCTTAAGGGTCTTTGTTTAAAGAAAAATCAAATTGGTTAGTCACTGGGCAACATGAAAACCAACATGCTGTGGTCTATATCTATCAAAATTATAAAAGATAATAAATTCTCAAGTTTCCCCCCAGGATCAAGAGCCTTATTTATTTACTTGTTCAAATCCAGATCAACCTGCTTATGAAAGTTTTGCATTTGAGGTCTTTCTTGTTCAGCTAAAACCAGGTCTTCACATCATCAGCCTTGGGAAGCTGATCTTCAGCCTCTCTGAGCTGGCAACATGCCAGTGATCAGGGTCCCAAGGGTCAGTCAGCAAGATGGCAGTGGAACCCAAGAACCACCACATAGTGTGCATTCTGCCTATGAGGGTTACTTTCCTTATTCAAGGAATTTTTGATACCCTCCCATTCTGGAAACTAGACAATTAAGCTATATTTTAAATTTTTTTATAGCTATTAGAATTCAGGCTTCTTGGGAACAATATAATATACTACATGACCACCAAGCATAATTAAGCCATGGTGCAGATATGCTTTACTATAAGTTTTTCTAAAGACATTGTTTTCTTTTAGCAAAGGTGGTAGTGGAAGGGCATGTTAAATGCCAAGAGGAGGAACTGAATGAAATTGTCTGCCCAAGAGTTCCATCTCAAACATGTCTGTCTGGAATGAGAGGTTACAGCTCTTAGCCTCCTGCAGTGACACTGATTTTGGCAGTGACCCATAGCTGACAGCACTCACGTGGGCATCAGAGAGGTTCCAGCATTCAACTGAGCAAAATACCCAGGACTAGACACATTGGAGTGTCACCCTTATCAATCCTCTCCCCAAAGTGATGCAGCTCAGTGCCTTCAGAGACCTGGCCCTTCCTCCTCACTCCATCCAGGATGGTAAGAGACTGGCACAGCTCAGGAATGAGGAGGCAGCCTAGAGCAGTGAGAATAGACAGGGCTCACAGCAGCTGGGATGTGGAAGTCCACAGATGGCCAGAATCTCACTGACTGTCTTATGATCTCCAGGAGGGATCCTTACCAAGGAAATGTAGAATGTGTCACCTGTGGGTCTCCCCACATAGCTGCTGCATGCTCCCAGCACTCCTTACACCTCCCCAACTTCCACAGCTGGTGTGCTGCACAAAGCCCTACAGAGGCATGCACAAGACTCTGTGTGTCCTCCACAAACACACGTAAATGGCCAGCCCAACTCTGATGGACTGGCAGAGCTTATAATGTTGAACACCTTGAGTGCTGCATTAGAGGGTAAACCATGGCCTCTTAGTGCCTGGACAGGTTTGTAGAATCTCAAGACACCCCTCGGATCAAGAGGAATAGAGCAGGCACAGTGAAAGAAAAGGGCCTGAGAGACTTCCCGAATCCCTACCTGGGATGGCTGGTGAGGGCTTTTCTTTCAAAGTCAGGTTTCTATTGAGATGAAGGCTCCTTAAATTACAGGACTTGAAGAAATACAAAGATAATAGGCACCACTGAAGAATGTAACTTTCCTGTAGCTGATTCCAAACAAAGCAATATCTATGCATTGCCTGACAAAACATTCACAATAATTATTTTTAAGGAAGCTCAGTGAACTATAAGAGATGATAGGTAGATAAGTCAATGAGATCAGGAAAATGGTGCATGAACATAAGAGAAGAGGAGAGGAGAGGAGAGGAGAGGAGAGACAGAGAGAATGAAAAAGAACCAAACAGAAATATTGGAGCTTAAGAATAGAATAAAATGAATAAAAAAATAGAATATAGAGATTCAAATACAGACCTCAAAAAGAAGAAGAGTCTGTAAATTTTAAGATAGGTCATTTAAAATTATCCACAAGAGAAAAAGGAATCAGAATGAAAAAGTAGGAAAGATGGCGACCAAGTAAGCAGCAGAGAAAGATCCTCCAGGAGGATCTCCACCCAGACATTGCAATATAGCAACATGAGAAAGACGGGGAGGAGAGAAATGTGTACCCTGAACCCAGGAAGGATCTGAAATGAGAATTGAAGCCCTCAGAAAGAGCAAACAAGACCTCTCTTGGAGGAAAGTCTCGGAGGGCCACCATGGCGCAGTGGAAGGAAGAGGTGGAGGAGAGAGTCACTGCTCCAAACACACCCTCAGCCCGCTGCCTCATTCCGTTGCTCACAGCTTCAGCTTCGGAGGCCCGTGCTCACGGGAGCCTCCCAACTCAGCCAGGGGAGAGTGAAGCTCCAAGAGCTGGTCCAGGACCAGAGAGGAGAAAGCACAGCCTGGAAAAGAGGCAGTGGTGGTCTGGAGGTGTTGTCTAACCCAGTGTGAGGATGAGAAGTTACAACAGCCACTAAAACAGAATCCCCACTCTGCAGCAACCTTTCTAATCAGTGCCCTGAGGCAAGGTGGAGTCAAAGCAACCAGTACACAGCACACCACACCCGGCTCTACACCTGCTGCGAGGCTGTGGCCTCCTACCTCTCCACTGTGTGAGCAACTACCAGCAGAGAGTAGCACAGAGCAGCGGCAGTGACCCCAGGGCCACAGCAATTCCCAGGGATCCAGCCAAAGAACAAACAGGAACTGGAGGACAACAGTAAGAGAGCTGCAGATGGAGGTGGACCACACAGCCCCACGCCCTTTTCACTCCAACACCAAGCAGGAAGCACAAGCTGAGTTACCTGACTTCAGCTCCCACCCTGAACTCCCTCTCTGAGCACCTTGAGTCTTGGTGGCCTGAGCACTCAACATATGTCCCTGACAGCAATGGGCTGGGTCCACGGTCTTTAGGACTCACCCTAAACTACTAATATGAGCACCAAGAGGGACTCCATACTGCTTGCATATATGAACCTTGTATGAACCCATAGCAACAAATTACATGAAAAGCAGCAGTCCTGGAGTCTGAGAGATAACAACATACCCTACACAGCAGACCTGAGAAAATCCTTCAGTTCTCTTCTAGAACTAATAACTAAACTTAGTACACACCCTGGACTACCACAGTGAGCATGAGTGGGGGAGACCTCACACCCTTGTGCCCAGCATCATAAGTGCTCCCTATGCCCAGCTGTAAGGGACGGGGAACACCAACCCTGGAGATCAAGAGGTGGGAGGAGGTGAAGACCTGGAACTAGGGTGCAGATCTTGTTCTCTAGCTGGGTGGGGATAGCCTCCAAAGAGTCATAGGCGGCATGCAGGGAGACACTAGTGGCCTAGGAGGGGACCCCAGGGGACTTGACAGGGAGCTCAGTAGCCTGAGGTGGGAGAGGGCTCCCTCCAGGCTACATGAGGACCCTGAAGACCTGGACCCGGCTCCTGGCAGTGAAGCGATGGGGTGGAGTCTGATGGTCCATGGGGGCTACCCTGTGGACTTGAAATGGGCCCCTGGCAGCACAGTGATGGGGCAGAGCCCAGTGGTCCGTGGGGGCGACCCGTGGACTCAACCAGGCCTTGGGACACAATGTATCGAGGTGAAGCCTGGTGATTCACTGGGTAACCCTGCTTACTGGTCCAGACCCCCGATGGCCTTGAGGGCTTGTCAGTGGGGCTTCGCCATAGTGAACCTGGTTCCCTACCTATCTAATGTCTTTGAACATGGGTGCTTTTCCACCTCCTGCCATAGCAATTTGTGTACACCCATATTTGTTACAGCATAATTTGAAGCAACCATGTCTCTTCCCAATGTGAGATCCTGAAGGAGTGAATAAACCCAAAAGTATAGTTATTATCAGAGGGAAGATGACTAATTGGGTGGTAGAACAACGGAGATGAAGGTGGAGAAAACTGATTAATTGAATGAGCCATCATCTGTATAACTGAGTAACAAATGTGAAGATAACATTATGTAATACAGCATCCAGTGCTAATTCCCTACTATCTTCTCTATACTTTGGTATTTCCTTTGTTGTTTTAGTGTTAACTAATGTGAAGATAACATTACGTAATACAGCATCCAGTGCTAATTCCCTGCTATCTTCTCTATAAATTTGTATTTCCTGTAATGTTTTTGTGTTATTCTGATTCATATGTCTCCATTATTTTGTCTTTAAAATTTTTAAAAAAGAGTGAAAGAGTGAAGAAAGCAATGGACTTTATGGTGTACCATCAATCAAACCAGCATATGCACTGTGGGTGCCATAGAAGGAAGGAATAAAGAGAAGAGGACAGGGTTGGGGGTCATCTAGGAAATGATGGCTGAAAACTTCCCACATATAGGGAGCAATGTAAGTATCTAGGTAATAGAGCTCAAAGGTCCCAAAGAGGATTAGCTCAGAGAGGATGACACCCAGACACATAGTCAAATTATCAAGATTCAAAGGCAAAGCAGTAAGGGAAAAGAGAACTGTCACATACAGGGAAACTTCTGTAAGATGATCAGCAGATTTCAACAGAAATATTTTCAGGTCTGCTTAGTAAAATTGTTCTTCAGAAATGAAGGAAAAATAAAGACTTTGCCAGAAAAACAGGCCAATAACCAATAAGGAGATTGAGCAAGTAATCAAAACTCCTCAACAAAAAAGCCCAGAATTATGTAGCTTCATAGGTGAATTCTACCACACATTTAAAGAAGAGCTAGGCCATTTCCTCAAGCTCTTCCAAAATATTAAAGTGGAGGGAAGACTTCCAAACTCAGGAAGTGTGCAGAAGGTACCCCAGAATTGTCTGATATAAAAGCCAGACAACAACACTACAAGGAAAGAAGATTTGTGACAATATCTGGTAAATATAGGTGCAAAAATCCTCCATGGAGCATGGGCAAGACAAACCTACCAGTACACAAAAATGATCACATCCTTGACCAGGTAGAGTAATCCTTGAGATGCCAGGACAGTTCTGTGTCTGCAAACTGATGAAAGTGGGACATTACATCAACAGGATGAGAGATAAAATCACATCGCCATCCCAATACATGGAAAGAGCATTTGACAAAATTCAATATCCCTTCATGGTAAAGACTCTCAATAAATTAGGTGTAGGAGGGCATAAGTCAACATAATAAAGACTATGTGACAAGACCACAGCTGGCATCATGCTTAACTATAAAAAGGTAAAAGGCTTCCTTTTGTGAGCAGGGACAAGACATTTCTTTCAGCAGAGCACTGAAGTTTCTGAAAAAGAAATAAAAGGCCTCCAAAACAGAAAGGAAAAAGTAAAATGGTTTTTGTTTGCAAATGTCATGATCTTATAGAAGGAAAACCTTAAACATTCTACCAAGAAACTTAAAACAAGCCAAGCATCTTGGCAAACACCTGTAATCAATCCCAGCACTCAGGAGGCTGAGGGAGGAGGACTGTCATGAGTTTGAGGCCAGCCTAGGCTACATAGTGAGTCCAGGCCAGTTTGAATTGAATAGTGAGACCCTGTCTCAAAAAACCAAACCAAAACAAAACCTGTCAGAAAAAAGTGAATTACACAAAGTTGCAGGATACAAATTTAACATGCACAAATCAGTTGTACTCATACTTATACATTAATAATGAACTATCTGAAAGAGAAATTAAGAAAACAGCCTCACAATAGCATCAAGAAGAAAATACTCAGGAATAAATTTAACAGAAGCAAAAAAACTCTGCGCTTTAAAAATTATATAACACTGATAAAAAGAATTTTAAAAGACATAAAAGGGACAATATCTTCTGCCCATGATTAGGAGAATTAATGTGTTCCATACAATGCAAGGCAATTCTCAGATTCAATGCACTCCCTATGTAAATCCTACTGGAATTTTTTATAGTGGTATAAAAGCAACCCTAGAATAAAAAATGGAATCACAGAAAACCACAGCCAATGCAGTCTCTAGTAGGAATAAAGCTGGGGACATCATACTTCCTTCCTTTAAAATATGTAACAAAACTATAGCAATCAAGACAGTATATTATTAACATCCAAACAGACATACAGATAATGCAAAGAACAGAGATCCCCAAATACATCCACACATCTAAGATAAAGTGGTCTTTAAAATTGGTGCCATGTATCCACATGTGGGAAATGATAGTCTTTTCCATAAAAGGTATCTGAAATACTGGATATCCACATACAGAAGAATGAAATTAGATCTTTACATTGTATTCAAAAATCAACTCAAAATGGATTAAAGATGTAAGTAAGACCTGAAATTATCCAATGACTGGAAGAAAACAGAGGGAAAAATCTACTTCACATCTGTCCTGGTAAGGACTTTTCTTTATGTGACTCCAAAAGCACAGACAACAAAAGCAAAAATCAATAAGCTGGATTTTATAGAACTAAAAGTCTCAGGCAAAGGAAACAATGAACAGAGGGAAGATATGGCCCATGGAATGGGGGGAAAACTTGCATGCCATATATCTGGTAAGGGGTTAATGTCCAAAATACACAAGGAATTCAACACATCAGTAGCAAAAATCAAACAAATAATTAATTATGGACAAAAGACCTGAATAGAGAGTTGTCCAAAGAAGATGCACTAATGCCCAACAGGTCTGAGGAAAGGTGCTCCGTGTAGCTTATACTCAGGGAAATGTAAATCAAAAGGACCGTGAGAGATCAGCTCATGTTCCATAGAATGATTGTGATACAAAAGATAAAAGACCAAAACTGTCAGACAGGATGTGGAGGAAGGAGTATTCGCACACTGTTGTGGTCATGTATTTGTCATTGTGGAAAACAGTGCGGAGTCACTTCCAGAAATGAAAAATAGAATCAGTGTCTGATTTGCAATCTCATTTCCTAGTACAGATCTAGAGGAAATGAAGTCAGTATTTCAAAGAGACAACTACACTCCCATGTCCTTTGCAATATTACCTACAACAGCCCAGACATGGAGGCAGAAGTGGAAGAATGGACACATAAAATGTGCATGTGCACACAGCAGAGTACTATGCAGCCTTGCAAATGAAGGGGTCTTATTACTGTGAAATAAGGTCGAACCTGGAAGACAGGGAGCCTGACACTGAGACAGATGCTGCCTGACCTGATGCACATGTGGAATTCAGCACAGCTGAACTCTTAGAAGCAGAGCAGAGCTGTGCTTTTGCTTTCCAGGGTGGAGGTGAGAGGAGTGGGAGGTGTCCGTCAGAGAATCCAAGCCTCAGCTGCGTGGATGACCCCATCCTGGAGACCCAGCATGCAGCACAGGAACCGTGACTCTGAACAGCACCTTGCATGCATGAAGCGTGGTACAAGAAGAGGTCTTCAAGACCTCACAAACAGAAAAAGTAGCTGTTGTGACAGAGTTATTTGAAAATGTATTCCACCCGTTAATGTTACACAAACTGGGTTTTGGTGGGTGTTTTCATACACACTTCTCACACCCTATCCTCTCCTCCACGCTGCCCTTCCCCCACTCACATCCTCTTAAATGTGCACAATGTGTAGCTGTTGTTCACACCCCCATCGGGCTGGGGGAGGCTCTGCTTTGGAATCTGGTCTCATTGTGACACCTGGAAGAAGTGAATGGAAAGATGCTTTGGATTTCCCAGCAGCATGAGCAGCCAGGATGGCTCGGTGAGGTCCTGCACTGTCACCTGTCAGTGCCCTGTGCAGCAGCACTGGGGACAGATGCTTCTATCTCTATGGGACAGGGCACTCCGGGCTCACCTCAGACCACATGGTGCAGGCACTGCCAGGGCCCTGTGATGGGGCTGACACTGCAGCAGGTGCTGTGGGCCCTGCCTGCTTAGGGTCTGTGCTGTGAGGAGCAACGACCAGGAGACCCTCGTGTCCACTGCCTGACTATGGGCAGCTGGCATTGGCAACAGGTCTCTGAGAGCTCCCCGGGCTCTGTGGTCTCTCTGCATCCCATTGGCTTCCTCTCTAGCCCTCACCAGTCAGCGAAGGCCTTGCCCAGAGAGGACGGCATGGCTCACCCTCCTGTGTCCTTTCAACCCTTGAGTCGGGGAAGAAGGCTGGGGCAGGAGACAGCTGCTCCCCATCAGTCTGGGCCTGGCTGCCCCTCTCAGGGACTGACCCCGGCAGTCCCTTGGCTGGCCACCACCGGTCTCCGGCCAAGTGTGCGGGACCCAGGCCAGAAGCAGAGGTGTCCTCATCCTGCTGCCGCACAGGAAAGGGCAGGAAAAGGTGGAGAACAAAGAGGGATTCTACAGAGAAAAAATGAGGCCACTTCAGGAAGGGGCCGGCACAGCGAGCTCGCTGCCTTCGATAAGGACTCCTGATTTCACGGGCCTGACAGATAATCAAGGCCTCATTATGCTGGGTGTCAGGAAGAGGGTAATATTTTCAGAGGGTAACTGCTTAAAAACCAATTTCTGTCACATGGCCTGCCCAAGCGTCAGGCATGCTTGCTTCATGCCTCTCTGCTGATTTGGAGATAAATTATGTTGATTGCTCCTGATATGAGGGGAATCCATCATCACCCCCGCTGAATGCACCGGCCACCCTGTAATTGTCCTGGGCTCTTCTCTGGGGAGCCTCTCTCTTCCTCTGGGTGTTAATGAGACACAGCCCCCCCCACACCTGTGCTGGGCCCCATGGGGGGTGCAGGAACCCCCTGACCCCAGGACCAAATCCTCAGCTACTGAGATATTTTCCTGCATGTTGTGCACCTGGAGATCAGCCTCTTTCCTGAAGTTCGAAACCTGCCCGACTGGCCTAGCACTGGGAAGGCAGCATTCACTTTCCTTTAGCACTTTTATCATTCCAAAAACTTATTACTGTCAACAGTGTTGAGGTGAAGACTCTAAATTAATCCCTACACCCCAGCCTCCCTGCTTCCTCCTTCAGGACTGACGTGCGGATTACAAATGTGCAACTTGCCTTTTCAGCCACCCAAGAGTCCCTGTGTGTCTGAATCTCGGGGTGGGGGCAGTGAATACCTTTTTTTATATTTTTAAGACCTTGAATTAGGGTGGAATTTGAGGTCCCAAGTTGCTGAATATGTTTATCCTGTCTAAAGACAAGAGCAAGACAAAAATAATAGACGTGAGTATGTGTTGACAATGGGAAGTTCTAAATGGATGTGTATCAGGGATTCTCCAGAAGGGACGCAGAGCTGTGTGCGTGCCTGCACAGGGGAGCTCTCTGGGGAGAAGGCTCCCAGCTCTCATCAGGCCGGCAAGTGGCCCGTGACCACTGAATAGCTAACGAGGGGCCCAAGCCATGGTAAATAAGAACAAATTGCTGAGAAGCACAGATGTGTGGCACTGCTACTGGGCTATTGGTGAAAGCTCCTTCAGTCTGGTGTAAATTCAAGTGTGTTCTGATGATTTTTTCTGAGTTTCCTGATGAGCTGGAGGTAAGTTCGGGATCAGTGTCCAGTCCCGCCTCTCTGTCCCAGGTGTCTTCCTGCAAGTCTTCTCCCATTCTCTGGAGAGCACCCTGCAGCACCCTGTTCATCTGCAGCATCCTGTTTCACTCAGTCCTATGTGCTGGTGCTGCCAGGCAGGCACCGTACGGCCACGGCTGGGTCTCTGCCTTCTCTTTTGCTTCTCATTCTCTCTGCAGCCTTGCTTGGGAGGACTGAAGCACCTCAACCCTTCTCCTGTGCTGTCAGGGTCAGCTGTGAATAATAAGTTCTCTTCCTGCAGCAGCTGTGAGGTACTGGGCCCCAGGAATGCAGCACAGTTTGGTGCCCTAGGGAGGCGGAAGGGAGAAGCTCTCCTCCCTCTGCATGACTCCCAAGCCAAGCAGGACTGTTCTGACCACCCTGGGGGAGGGGCTAGGGGACAGTGGGCCCAGCAGGACATGTCTCGAGCAGAAGGGGCCATGGGGCTAGGTGGCAGACACATGCTAAGTCCCAGAGAGCTCATAGAGAGGTCAAACCTGGCAGCTGGGGGAAGCTGCGAGATGCAGGGCCACCTTCACCCATAGCCACATGCTGGTACCTTCCGCCTGGCCCTGTGTTTTCCAGGCCCAGGCCTCTTCCACACAGAGGCTCAGAGCACTGGGTGGAAGTAGGAAGCAAACCAACATCTCTCGGCCTGAGCTCTGTGGACAGAGAGAGAGAGGGAAGCCTGGCTCAGGTACCCCTGGCTGTCTGGCTAATGTCCTTGGCCTTGTTGGCTTTCACTACTCTTGGCGCTTGCTCTTTTATTTGCTAGAGTAGCTCCAGGGTTGAGCATTTTCTTTCAAAATTTGTATATAATCCTTGTACTGGAATCAGCAGTAATAGCAAGGACTCCATTTAAAATACTTAGCTTAGTTGGGAACCATGTGGCTAGCTAGGCATATGCATCTCTGTGGGACTTTTCTTCCATAAATGTCCTAGCTTTGTCTACTAAGAGAGACAGGCCAGGGAAGCAATAATCACAAGGGCCCCCGAGACCTCATGGGGTCACAGAGTCAAAATGTGCCTTCAAAAACGACGACAAGAAATGCCAGCAGGGCACTAACCCAGTCTACATACGGCCGGTGAAGACAACTTGTTACTTTGGATATCTGAGTGGGAATAACTAGCACATGCTCCACAACTTTTCACAGCATTACAAGTGACCAAAGTGAGACACAACTCCATGCATTTTGAATGTGCAATTTGCTAAGTTTCCATGAGTCTGTTATACTGTTGCTCAAGCAAGAGAATCACACAGCCTGTGCTCTGCATGCGTCCCAGCTGCCCTGGGCGCTCCTTCCACCCTCTGCCTGGTGAAGCCGCTGGTCTGTGTTCTCTCACTAGAGATTCATTGGTGGTCTCCGGAAACATGTAAATAGGAATGCAAAGCATGTTTCCCCCTTTGCGTCTTCTCTCTATGCATAATTATTCCGAGACCTTGTTGTTCTGTATCTTGCTGCTTTGTGCAGAATAGGGTTGTGTTGTATCTACACATGGTATTTTACAGACTCAGTCACCGGTTCCTGGAGATGTGGGTGTTTACACTTTGTGACTACTGCAGTGAGACACCACCAGCCATTCCTGGGGAGAGTTCTGTTCACTATGTGGCTGCAGTTCTCCTGGGGAATCCATCAGAATGGAGTGGCTGGGCTGAGCCACAAAGTGGGGACATGTTTCACATTTTACAAGGTACTCTCCAAAAGCGCTTGTAGCATGTTATACTCCAAACAAAAAGGGTGAGAGTTCTTGGGGTCCCTGGGCTCGATATGACACTGTGGAGTCAACCTTCCATCTCCACTGTAGTGATTCCTGCAGGTGCCGGACCTGCAGTTGAAGTGTGTGTCTCCATGGTGACTGATGACACTGCCTAGCATCCTTCCAGGTGCCTGTCTGCCAGCTGAGTCTCCTCTTTGGTCAAGTGTCCATTATCCCTCTGTCCATTTCTGTTGGATTCTCTCCTTGTTGAGTTGTGAGAGTGAAGGGTAGTGTTACTTTTTCAGAAGTTATTTCCCATGTTCATGCTAGTTTGTGGCTTGTATTTCATTCTCTTAACTATCTTCTGAAGAACTGAGTTTTACGTTTGGATGGAGCCCAACTGATCAGTATATATTTTTATAGATTAGATTTCTCAAAGAACTTTGGGTTCATTCTGTTTCAGTTGTTTGGCTGTTCTGGGTCTTTTGCATTCCATATGAGTTTTAGAATCAGCTTTTTGCATTCTACAAAAAAGAAAAAAGAAAGCCTGTGAGGTTTTTAATGGGCTCACATCCAATCTGTAGCTCAGCATGTACAGTGCTCATATTTTAGCAATACCAAGTCTTCTAAAATCTAGTCTCTTTTCATTTGTTTAATTCTATATCTTTTCTCAGCATATTTTATATTTTCCCCCACCTGTCCTATTTATCCCTCTGCATTTCATCTCATATTTTGGTTTTTGTAACTGTTCTTGCTTTCTTGGCTAATTTACTTTCTAATTATTCACTGGAAGGATAAAGTCCACTGTGAGCACTTTGACGAGTTTGCTCACACTCACAACAAACACCACACACATCAGGTTACTTAAGGTCAGGAATGGAGCCTTTCATCTCCTGGTTCTGGAGAAACCCAGAAGTGTAACCAGGCTGATTTCTCCCAGTCTTGAGGATGTCCCTCCCCCCCATGTCCCCAACACCTTCCTTTCCTCAATGCACCTGCCAGCATCCAAACTGCATGTTTGGAGTCTGTTTTTTAAAAATCATGACAATTGTTAGGCTTTGTTAAATACTTTTCCTGTGAGATAGCCATATAGTATGGTATCCAGTCTCTTAATAAGAGAAATTACATCAACTGATTTTTAATGCCAAGGAAACATCACATTTGTGGGTTAAACTATATTTATTCCTTATGTATTTGTCTTTTTATAATGTTGGATTCAATTTGCTAAAGTTTTGCTAAAATGTTCATACGTACCCGAGAGGGGTTAACTGTAGCTGTTAGGTCTTTGATTGCAGCTTGGGAGTCACAACGAATCCAATGAATGGGTTAAGAAGCACATCCTTGTCTTGGATTCTCTGGAAGACTGAATGGAGTTATTACTGGTTTTCCTTAGTTATTTGAAGAATATACAAGTGAAGCCTTCTGAGCCTGGAAGGTTTCAAGAGCAGATTGCATTGCTTTGATCAATTTCAAGGCATTCAAATTATCTATTTCTTCTTTAGCAAAATCCCATACTATCTCTCAAGAAATGTATCCATTTCATCTAAATTGTCAAATGCATTCTGGCAAATCACGATTCTCACTTGTCTTCCTTTTGTACTTGTAGGCACTCCAGTGAAGTCTACTTGTCAGGCTGGTATGGTTGATTCACATCTTCTCCTTGGCCTTTTTTTTTTTTTTAAATCTTTTTTAGACTTGCCAATTTTACTGATTTTTACCAAGGAACCTGTTTTGGTTTTATTGCTGTTCTACACTGCTTATTTCCTACTTATCTTGTTTCCACTTTAACTTTTATTATTTACTTTTTGTTCTCACTTTCATTTCTATTGTCCCTTTTTCTCCTTTCTTAAATAGAAACTGAGATTATTGACTTCTGATCCACTTTTTTTGAGTATAGATATTTTGTACCATGAATTTCCTTATAAGTACTGGTTTATGGCATCTCACAAATTCTTAATATGTTGAATTTTTATTTTCATTCAGTTCAAAAATATTTTCCTTTTTATTTTATCCCTGGATATGATTGTTTTTAGAGGTATATTATTTAGTTTATAAATATTTTTGGAGTTTTCCAGATATCCTTCTGTTATTCTCTTCTAATTAAACTTTACTGGGGTCAGAGAATGTGCTTAGTATTTGAGTATGATTCAAATCTTTTTGTATTTATTTAGACTTATTGTATGGCACCACATCTGGTTGGCTTTGGTAGATGTCCTGGGTCCTCTTAAAAAGAATGTATGCTTCTAAATATTATGTGCAAGGTCAGTTCTCACAGTGGTCAATTGTGTTGTCATGTTTTGTGTCCATATTAACTTTCTGTCTACTTTCTCTGAGTTACTGAGAGGTATCAAAATTTCAAACTAGTGATGTAGGTGTTTCTATAACTTCTTGTATGTTATAGAAGGTGTTGTGTAACATACAACACCTTGTATGTTATAAGTGTTGCTTGTATGTTTTGAGGTTCTCTTCACAGTTCTGGGTTAAGATCACTGTGCCCCCCTTCATGAAAGTTTTTTAGCATTGTGAAATGGCCATATGCTTCCTATATGACAGACTTTTCCCTCAAAAGCCCCGATTCCTGCTTACCACTCTTGATGGCCTTGTGTGACCTTGACCACAGGCAGGGCCTGTGCCTTGGTTTCAGCTAATCGTATATGGTGAAGGTGATGAGATGTGTGTACTTATGTGCAAATAATCATGTAACTTTGTTCTGAAAGATTAAAGTGCTACTCTTGCTTGTGTCTCCTACTACCCTTTCTGCAGTGGATATTAGTGTGTGTCTGTTGGAGTCCCTTCCTAGACTTTTTCTGATATAACTGGAAGCAGATTTGCAGGGTCCAGGGTAACTCTGAGGTTGGTTTTCTCAGGGACTGCTATGTTGTCTACAGTGGCAGCCCCGCTTTGCAGTCCCTCCCACAATTACACTCTCTGCACTCTCGCAGCAGTTATCATTAACTGATAGCGGCCGTCCTAATGCTTATGAAGTGGATCTCATGTGGTATTGATTTGCATTTCTTACTGACTAGTGATGTGCTTGTTGGCCTTTTGTGTATCTTTTAGAGAAAAATCTATTCAAGTCCTTTGCTCGTTTAAAAGCTTGGGCTACTGGCTTTATATTTTTATTGAATTGTAAGAGTTTTGTTTGTTCTGAATATGAACCTCTGATGAGATATATGATTCACAAATATTTTCTCTGCCTTGGTGGAGAGTACTTTGATATACAAAAGTATTTCATTTTGATAAATTTCACTTTATCTGTTTATTTTCTGCACTTTTGGTGTCATAAGTGAGAAACTATTAGCAAATCCACTGTCATGTTTACTTCTGTTTTCTTCTGTAGTTTTAGCTCTTACATTCAGCCATTTGATTCATTTTCAGAAAATTTCTCTGTGTTTACAAGGCAAGGCTTGAGTTTCATTTGTGTGCACGAGGGTATCTAGCTTCTTCAGCACCATTTGTTGTCCTTTCCTCCTTACGTTGTCTTGGCTCCCGTGTCAAAAGTCAATTCCCCTCATAGGTGAGGGTTTATTTCCCGTCTCTGTTCCACCCTATGGCGGACCCTTTATGCTTAATGTTATTATTATCATTGGGGGATTGAAGATTTCTGATGGTTTTATTTCAACTCACATTACTGCTCATGTTTGCTTTCCTTTTGTACCTTCTTGGGATTAATTTGTTGTATTTTATTTCTTCTGCTGTTTTTTGACTGTCCTTTGTTGTATTGTTTTACTGGTGCTTCACAGTCTGATTTCCAGTTGTGATGTGGGACATCAAGTATGAATTAGAGCTTTCAGCAGAGCACCTTTACTTCCCCAACAACAGACTCTGCCCCTACCGCCATTCATTCCCCTTCTATGCATGTTGTGACTTCTATAATACAGTTGTCTTTTAATGGGACTCAAACAATAAGAAAAACACTTTTTTAATGTTTACCCATGTGGTGACTGTCTCTGGTGCTAGTCATTCTTTTGTGTAGTTCAGCTTTTATCCTGCTTCTTTTCTGCCTTCTCAAAGAACACCTGTTAGTATTCTTTGTAGTGTAAGTCTTTGGTGATGAGTTGGAGTGGCTTTAGTATGTCTGAGGAACTGGCCTGTATTCCATGCCATCAGTCTTGTGAGGCTGCCTCCTCCCTCATGCACCAGCCTCCCCCACTTCCATCTCCCCTCTCATGGGCTTTTCTCATCACATTGGGACCACCCCAAATGCAGGACGTCCTTCCTCACTTATGTTCCTCTCCTTGGCAATCCTAGCTCCCTTTGCTTCTTTTGCCCCCCTTTCCCACATGATCTAACACACACAGGTTCCAGAACCCAGAATTCACACTTCTGAGACAAACATGTCTTTGAAGAGGGGAGCTTTTCCTCTCTCTGACAAGGGTGACCCGCTGCCCTGGGGTCAGGTAAAGTAAGTGCCAAGGACTCCCACTAAATCAAGGAGTAGAGAAGCAGTGGAGCAAGAGGTCACAAAGAAATGGGTTGAAGAAACAGTGGAAGAAAAAGTGGGAAAATCAACTCTAGAAGGACTCTTGGGAAGTGTATTGGTGTGGAGAGACAAGAGTTCCCCGTAATACATCGCTCACGTTGGAAACAGTGAAGTAGAAATGAAAGAAATTCAGATTCCCCGGTTAAGACAGGATCTGCTTTGATCAGATGTCTGAAATTGGACAACTCTTTAAACCTCTTGGACTTTAGTGTGGAGATGTCAGCCTCACCTCTAGACTGGCCTGCAGGGCCACATGAGTCGGGATTGGGGAAGCATTTTGTGGAGTCTAATGTTCCAAATAGGCATCACGAATTGTTTCTGCTACTACTGCCCAGTTTCCTGTTGTCCTGCACAGGCACCTCGGGGTTTCTGATTCTTCGGCTCACAGTCAGTAAAAGCAAGAGTTGACTGACAGCTGGTACCTTCTCAGCACTTTATCAAAGTGCTTTCAATGCACTTCCCTGAGGGAGCATCCATGGTACAGAGATGTGAATGCTTTTTCTCTTCCTAACTTGTAGGAGTCTTGCCCTACACTTCTTTCTTCTTAGGAAGTGCTACAGGCTCCATTAACAAAGAATTCATTTCTCAGCTTCTTCTAAGTCAACACTGAGTCTGTTGCAGGCCTCACCCAGCCTGGAGAATGGCAGCTCCTCTCTATTCAGCTGCTGCAGATCCCCACAGTTACTGAATGCTCCTTCCCTTCCTTACAGAGTCACCAGCTGTAGCTTTCCTTTCCTCGTGTCTGAGTACCTGCGGGTTGACATGATGGGGAAATCTATTTGCTTTGCTTACACTGATGATGATTGGAGGCCTTCCCTTGGCCTGGGTCCCCCTCAAGCCTTGGGAGCATGAGAGCATTGAAAGCCCAATTTCCTGACCCCCACCTCAGTGTCATCTGGGACATTGGGTGCCATGCTGTGCAGATCATTGCTCAGAAGTTTCTCTCCAAATAGGATAATGACTGACGTAGGACCAATGGTGTTTCTAAAATACAGCAGTGTTTTAGTTGCACATGGTAAACCATTAGATGTTTAGATGGAAATGAATTGTTGGGAGCGCGGCCCAAAATAAGCCCACAAAGCATTCACCAAACTGGTGATTTTTGTAAAAATTTTTTCTGGGACTAAGCCTGTTAGCTGGCTATAGGATTGAGGACAGCAGAAAAAGGCAGACAAAAGAATTACTGTTAGCAAACTACCACTTAAATGTCCTACACGCATAGGACATTTCTCATTTTTTTTTGGTAATAGTAGAAATAGACCAGAGTTTTAACCTTTTCTGGGGAGTAATTTCTGAATGTGCTTGTGAAACTAAAAAGGTGACCTTTGAGTGATAGCACACTCAGCTGAACTAATCAGAACTCTGTGTGCATTCTTTGCTCATTTTTGAGCAGAATCACAGGATGTTATTAAACTCACTGTTATGGGATGGATACTCGGTAAAGGAAAAATCATTTAGGAGATATAAATAGGACCGGGAAGAGCAGGATGTCAGGAAGGCTGGGAAACACCAAAGCATTCAGCCACATTTCCTTTGTCCTTTTAATCAGACCTTGACCAATATGAAATAAATAAAAGCTAAGTTGTCTGTCCCGTCTTATCTTCTAAACATCCAATACTAAGTCCCTGACTTTCTGGGCTTCATGTTCTCATCTGTAAACCTTCCAAGGGCAGGGACTGTGGCACAACTTCAGCAGGGAGTTTGATATATGGAGTGATTCCTCCAGCAGTAATTTCTTTGGCTTTAGGGAACAGAGAACACAAGAGGGGGAAAGGGGAGACAGAGAAGGACCTAAATGAGGGGATATAATTGTCCCTCTCATTTTAAGAATTCCACCTAATTTCTACTCCCCAGGAGCACACAGTAAGTAGTTTTCATCTTTATTTGAGAAAAGAATTAATCTGATTTTCTAATTGGAACACTCTTTGCCTGCTGATTGCCAGTTGGAGTTGGGATCATGAATAAAAGTTTAGAATTACAATTTGAGGGAATCATACCATGAGATAATTAAGTGATCTGCAAAGGAAAAGAAGCAAGTCTGGAGCAGATGGAGGAGAAGTGGGAGCAGCTGGGCCTTTCACCAGAGTGGAGCTGAGGTGTAACATAGAGCATGTGGTGGTCGATCAGAGATGTGGCACCTTAGGTGGGCGATAGGTGGCAGGTGGAAGTGGTCAGGCCTGAGAGGGTCAGGAGTGACTAGCAGTAGGTAGAATATGTGTCACCCTGGGCCCTAATTCTTCTATACCTCACTCTGAGTGGGTCACTTCCAGCCCTAGACCACATGGTGTGAGTAATCAGTGCCCACCAGAGGAAAGAAAGCAGGACTAGGTAGTCCTGGGAACTGATGGTATATACACACACTGGGCCAGGAAATGATCTGATGGTGGCCTGCCCTGTGGTCTTTCCAACCCCTGTGTAGTGCAAGACAGGTGCAAAGACTGGGCAGGGGCATGTCTGTGGTGGATCTAGGAGGAGCAAGGAGTGATAGAACCAGGTGACCATAGGAACCCTCCTCTGACACACTCTGTCAGGGAGCCTGAGAAGATCAGGGATCTCTGTTACTGTTAGATGTTGACATTGTTCCAGAGGGGACTGAGCCCACAGGGAAAAACATCAGGCATAAGAGAAACCTGAGCACCATGGAAACACAACTATCAGAGTGATTCACATCAGAGGTAGCAGGAAGAACAAGAGAAGTTATTGGGCACATGTGGAGAGGTCAGCAAGGCACCAGAGATGCAGAAGAGAAGAAAACACTGTCTGCCAGCTCTTCACTGCTGTAGCAGAACACCTGGGAGGGGTGACTTAAAAGGAGGAGAGGTCTATTTTGGCTCATGGTTTTAGGAGTCTCAGTCCATGGCTCCTTGGTTCTGTTTTTTCTGGGTCTGTGTGAGGTAAAGCATCATAGTGGGGAAGCGGCAGTGGAGCACAGCTGCTCACTCCATGGCAGCTGAGAGTTGAGAGAGGGAAGAGGGGTCTGGGACACAGGGCACTCTGCAAGGACATGCTCACTGCCCAAAGCTCCCCACCTCCCAGGAACACTCTGAGCCTCTGGATCTATCCATGGATTAGCCTATTAACAAGAGCACAGCCCTTGAGATCCAGTCACCTCCTGAAGCCGCACTCTGAGCATCACTGAATTCAGGATCCAACCTTCAACATCACTCCTGGAGGATATTTCTGATGCATAACAAGCTATGAGTAAAACTCTTGTGGATTATACAATGGCCAAAATGAAACAACACGGATGAGATAGAGCCTCCTTCCTGAAACTACAGTGGGATAAAAGAACAAGAATAAAGAAAGATAAATAAAAAACAAAGTTTTATTGGACATCATACAATGAAGGACAGTGATTCCTGAGAGACAGGAAGTAGACTGTGGTCCCTGTGATCATCTGATCTGTCTTTCTGGAAAGAGCACCCCAGTAGTGGTACGAGCAGGTGGGAATGGAGGCAGGGTCCAGAGGACTGACTTGGTTAAGAAGAAGTTAGCATTAAGGGACTGGAGTTGCCAGAGTTCACAAGACAGACAGCCAGAGGAGAAAGCCAAACACAGAAGACTCCAGAGACTCAGACTCTTCAGTAGCATATAGGTCAAGGCTGCATGCTAAGAGAGCCTTTCATCCCAGAGGAAGAACCACAGGAAAGGACTGGAGAAGGCAGCACCCCATGCTCACACATGTCCCACGACAACACTGTTCCTGTCAGCCAAAGTGGAGAAGTCAATCATTCCAAGGAAATTGGGCAGAGTGTTCAGAAGGCCCTCACCTCAGCAATGACCAGAAATGGGAAGGAAAGATGACTAGACACAGAATGAAGAGAATAGTTATCAGGTCTAATCCAGAGCAGATGAAACACTTGCAGACTGGGGGACTATTTAACCAATAATTATAACTATATTACACACATTCCAAATGTGAAGGAGACATAGATAGAAAAGTACTTAAGCAAGACTCCTAAAGATGAAAACTACAATACCAGAAATGAAAAATACACAGAAAGGCTCAGCAGAGACTAGACATGGAAGAAGAAAGACTCATGCCCTCAGAGGCACAATGGCACAAACTGCATGAGAGGAAACCCCAAGAGACAAGAGGCTTTCAACATTTGAAACAGCAGTAGTGGGCTGGGTATTGGGTTCAAGCAGCTGAATGCATCGTTATCTGAAATCCCCAACAGGAGACAGAGAGACTATTTCAATAAATAAAAGCAAAAAATCTCCTAAACTTGAGGAACTAGATGCCCCACTCAAGAAGCTCAATAAATTCAAGAACAAGCAGCACTTAAAAGAATCAAGTGGAGGAACATTGCATTCAAATTTCTCAAAATTGAGGGCTGTGCCCTAGAATAAAGCTCTAGAATATATATAGCAAAACAAAAGTATTGACTACCAAACAAGGTAAATCTATGATATTTGACACCCAAAAAACGGTTACCAATCATACAAAGAAGCAGGAAAACACCATCTCCAATGAGAAGGGAGACCAATCTATTGGAATAGACCAATCATTGACACAAATATTAGAAGTAACACACAAAGAAAATTAAAAGTTATTACAGTTGTATTCCACGTGCTTAGAAAGTTAAGTAGAAGATATGAAAGAAAACCCACATTAAATATATAGAACAAAAATATAGCATTTGGGATGAAAATTGCTCTGGAAAGGGTTATAGCAAATTAAAAGCTATGAAAGGAAGAAAGGTTAGGGAACCTGAAGACATGTGGAAGTGAAGTGCAGGACACAAAAGACCCTTAAAGAGATGAACAGAGCATTTGTGAACTGACAAACAACTTTAAGCACGCACACACACACACACACACACACACACACACACAATCACCAAAGGGGAAGAGGAATGTAAGAGAAATAAATTTTTAAAAAGTAACAGCAAAAACTTTCTAAGTTTGATTAAAATTACAAGGCTATATATCCAAGAAGTGAATTCCAAGCACAGAAAATAAGAGAAAAATGGTATTAAGTCACACAATCATCTAACTACTCAAATGCAAAGAGAAATAATAAAGTTTGCCAGGAAATTGTACAATGTTAAAGCAGATAGAGAAAGATGACCAGGTGGTAGACTGAGTAGGAAAATTTAGGGATGTCAGATTTCTTTCTGGGAATTATGCAGTAGAGAAAACAGTGGAATCTCATCTTTAAAATACTATAAGAAAAATCTGTTAACTTAGAAGTCTGTGTCTTGTGAAAATATCTTTAAAGAACAGTGATGAAAGAAAATCTATTATATACACACAAAACAATACTGTAAGGTGAGTCTGAGACCATAAAAAAGAAAGGTGCAGAACAAGGACAGCTGGAGGGTGGAAAGGAGAGATGGGGGTGTGCTTCATGAGCTCCTCATTTAGTAGGTGACATGGTGTGTCACCTGAAACAGACTGTGGCCTAAAGCCACCCGGTACTCTGCCCTAAGACCAATAATTCAACTACTAAACCAAGAAAGAAATATAAATGATTAATAGGTGTGCATGGAGGGGTTCACAGCAAATCTGAGGGTTTTAATTAAAGCATGGACTATGGAAACCCACGAATCTTCAGTTAGTGATTTAATCTCCTTTGAAATTCTACAGGTGTGCATCTTTTTTGCAGCATATGACAGAATGTTGAGCCAACCTTCAAGGGCCTCTGAATTTCAGTAGAAATTCAAGCCTTATTTTTGACAGCTACGTTATACTGCTACATGTTCACTTGGTGAAACCAGGGGTCTTTCACTCAGAAGTGCTAAGCCAGGAAGAGGCTGTGCCTTACATGGGTCTGAGCTGCTGCAGCTCTCCCCTCCTGGTGAGATTCCTTGAGGTCCCTCAGTGACTTTCCTGTTGCTGTGGTGTCTCAGCCTCCCCACACAGCAGTATGATGGAGCCTGTAAACAGGATGGCCCTCTATGAGTATGAACCGCTTTACCAACAAGATACCTGCCACACACAGCAAGAGCAGTGACACTGCTTTCAGCAAAACCTGTGTGAAAGCCAGATAGGCTGCCATTGGAGTCCCTTGGAGGGGAGACCTATTGGTGGGGATTTGGGGTTCTAACATTTCTCTTATCAGGCCAACAGGGAAGAAAGAAGACAAAACATGAGCCTTGTCCCTTGAGACTGAGCACCTTCTTTATAGTGATAATGCAACAGGATTTATGGACACGTGATAAGCTGACACTGAAGACCATTATGGCATTCAGGAGGGCAACTGAGTTTTGTCCCAATGGCAAGCACACATGAAGACAGACACTGATTTTTCACTGATACATGGAATTTGGGGAAGTTTCTTTTAAATTTAAATCACCCAGAAACATTTTCATAGACTATCCTCCAATTGCTAAAGTATTTTCATAGAGGATTCTGCCAAGAAACCTGCATTTCATACCAGGAGTATGCTTACAAGGTTCTCCCTGTGGCCTGGGTAATAAAAGGTACTGAGCATCTATGAAATGCTGGGACCCATCCAGCTATCATGTCTGAAGATGCTGGGGCTAGTCATGTATAACCTGAAAGACACACACCTTTTTATCTTCATCTACTTGGAGATGTCAGCTGGAACATGTGACTGGAGCCTATAGCTTTTCCTGTGGGAAAAACATCCTCTGTTGGCTGGGGATGGTAAGGAACATCATGTGCCTTTACTAACCACACACTCTGCTGAAGCCCAGGGCAGAGCTAGGTACTTGGTGGACAGTGTTAATATTGCTGCTGGGAAACACCTGTGGGGAGTCTCAGTTCAGTGCCAGCTCACACTGGGCTGGCTCACACTGGAGGTGGGAAGGCAATGCTTTATTTTAACAAACTTCTTTTGTGGTCCTTTAAGGATGATACTCAGATCAATTAAACATCTTATAAAGGAATCAGAAGTTTTTACCAATAAGATTAGAACCAAAAATTTGAGCATGTTATTCTATATACTAGAATTTTCTAGAATTTTGTAAATAGGTTCCCCTAGATTATAAGCTTATTAGTTCACAATAATGAAGCAATGCAGAGACAGTTCTAGTTATTGAACTGTGTAGTCACTTAAGGGTTTAGTGTGTATCTTACAAGGGTTACCAATTTAAGAGAGAGAGAGAGAGAGAGAGAGAGAGAGAGAGAGAGAGAGAGAGAGAGAGAGAAAGAGAGAGAGTGTGTGTATAAAAAGCTTCACCTGAAATTACACTGAGCAAAATCATCTGGTTTGGTCATTCAGAAGATACTTCAAGATTTTGCAGCACTTAAAGAGTTACCAGTTATTACTTAATATTACTTTAGACTTCCTCGGTGTTTGAATGTTAGGGTGATTTCCATCCTGTAGAAACAGAATGGTGAATCACTTTTCATATTTTAACTTGTTCCAGTTACTTTGCTGATCAGCTTATTATTGATATTTGATGAATATAAAGCCATAAGGTTATTACTACCAGTAGTCTCTCGAACTTTGTTGGATATTTTACTGTAAAGAAAAATGTAAAGGAAGAGTAAAGCAAGAAAATCTGAGTTATTTTCTTGCTTTTAGAAATACAGTCCCCAGTGTTGTTAGATGTCACTTTACTTCTCTTTTTCCTACCTGGATCTTGGGAATGATGTGGGCTGCAGGGCTGTGTGCTGCTCACTTTTGGAAAGGAATCAGGCCCAGCAGAAGAGAGAGAACCTGACGAGAGCACACTGTGCAAACGGCTTCACACTCCAGGATTCGAGGTGGACGCAGAGCCGTGGCCTCCCACAGCACACTGTGAATCTGCCCATGTTTCGTCATTATTAACCACTTTGTCAGTAAAAAAGAGAAAAGGGGAAAATCTCTAATTTAAAAATTCCACCTAAAAGAAAGCAAAGCAGGGAGAGAAAAATTAACATAAGACAGATAATCCAAATAACAAGTCCTGAAGATGGTATAGTTACTCCAACATGCCATTCACTACATTAAAGATCAGTGGACTCAAATAAAAGATGATGGAAAAACAAAATAGCAGCCACCTCTGTGCTGCTTAGAAATGACACATTTACAAATGCAGAGGCAGAAAGGTTGAAAGCAAGCAGGTGGAAAAGATGTATTTTGCAAACACCTCACAGTTCCCAGCCTGCACATGGAGGTACCCACGATGGGGAGGACATGCAGGGACATCTGTCCCCGCACAGTCTCTCAGCTCCAGGCAGCTTCTGTGTGAGATCTCTACGTTCCTTTGGGTGATACTGTGTCTTTGTGAAGTTGATTTTTCAGCAGGTACTGTGATAATAAAGCAATTATTGTGCAAAATCCTTCTTAACCAAAAGTAAGGGGATTGGTCTCTGATCTGATTCTAAGTTCTGAGATGTTGTGCTGTGACCAATAGATGCCATGGCCTCAGGACAGACATGAGTATTTATCAGTTATTTGGAGCTAGCTCTTTAATAAACAGAATTGTTGGGTTTTAGTTTTTCTTTTATGGATGTTGCATAGTGATAATATGTTGACTGCACCTGAGAGATGTGACAATTCTAACACAGCCTCAAACCATGGTGAGTATAAACTGATAGGACGATTATAGGGAGTCTAAGTAAAAAATCCCAAACGTGCTGGGGAATGTCTCTCTCATCTGAGGACCGAGCTCACTAAGCTGTTCACATACTTGAGCAGGAAGATAATGCTGCGGTCTGAATGTTTGTGCCCCTGCAGAATTCATGTTGAGACTTAATTTCCATGCAGCAGTTCTGGGAGTTGTGGCCTTTGAGAGGCAACAGTCTTGAGCCCTTGCCCTCATACAGAGCATGAAGGGCTTGAGGAGGGAGCCTGAGTCTTTCTGTCCATTTTGTCACCTCTACCATATGAGGATGCCATGTTTCCCTTTTCCAATGATGTACCAGTTGGGACCCATCTTGGAAGCAGAGAGCCCTCACCATACACAGAACCCACTGGTGTCTCTATTTGGGGCTTCCAGTCCCCAGAACTGTGGGAAATAAATTTCTGCTCTTTAGAAATTACCTAGCCTCAGGTATTTTGTCACAAAAGCATAACTGGACCAAGATAATCAGCAGAGGTTAAAGCATTTCAACAGTGTACATGACACAGATACCCTGCGCATGCAATAACTACAGCATACACATTTCCAAGCACATGCAAACCATTGGTAAAAGTTGCCTGCATTCTGGCCAGAAAGCAAGTACGTTTCAACAGGTCTCCATGAATGAAAGCGGTACAGAAAGGAGGCTGAGGTAGGAGCATCCCAAGTTCAAGCCAAGCCTGGGAAACTTAGCAAGACCTTATTTCAAAATAAATAAATAAATAAAAAGGACTGGAAATGTAGTTCAGTACAAAAATACTAGATTCAACCCCAAGAACCACAGAGAATGCATTGTGTAGTGTGACTGTTTTGACCCTAATTCATTGAATAAACTTAAAACCAGTGATAATAGAATAACTAGGGGCACAAAGACAAAATCATACATCTGAGAACTAAGAAGTAAACTTCTGTAAATAATTTACTGTTCAAAGGAAAAGTCAGGATGGAAAATAGAAAATATTTTGAACCAAATAATGAGAAAAGTATGTCTCAGGGTTCAGTCTAGTAAACTGCAAATATGATAAGAGTGTGATGCTTCTGTTCAAGAGAACTCGGACTAGTTCTTAGCATGGATACCAAGAAATCGGATTTTTGCTCCATCTTCACCTGTTTCCTAGCAAGAAGGCAGTGGTGAGCCAAATGCCAGAGCTGTTCCCAATCTCCCCATGCAACTCCAGCCCTCCTCGTTGTTACAAATACAGTCTGTTATTTGCCTGAAAATTCTCCATTGGCTTATGGTAGCCATAGAAAGAACCCAGGTGTGTTAGTTACTTTTTGCTTATTGCTGATACAAAATACCCAACACTCTAAATTAAGGAAGGAGAGGTTTATTTAGCTCACAGTTTGTGGAAGTTTCAGTCCATAATCAGCTGGCTCCAAGGCAGGGCAGCATGGCTGAGGAGCAACCATTCATGGTGGCAGAAGACAGCAAAAACACCAACAGACAAAGGGGCAGGGAGCAAACCTCTTTTCCTCCCTTATACTGTAAGCAGACTAGCCACTTAGGGAGGGTGTAGCACTCATAGCCGGTCTGTGCCCTCCTCTTACACAGGATGAGGATGTTTACAAAGTGAGATGTTGACCCTCTGCTGAATCACTTAGTTAAGCTTCTAAACTTCTCAAGTTGACACAACAAATCAACCTTCACAGCATCCTAGGGTGTAAACAGCCACCCCAGGGCGTGTCCTCTACACCGTAGGATGTAGAACTTCTGAGTCACTTAGTTATGCTTCTAAACTTCTAAAACTGAAAAGCAGACTGGTTCTTAGCATGAAAACCAAGAAACCTGAGCCTTGGTCCCCATCTTCACCTGTTTCTTAATAAGGAAGCAGTGGTGAGCCAAACCCTAGAGTTGTTCCCAATCTCCCCATGCAACTCCAGTCCTCCTCGTTGTTACAAGTACAATCTGTTATTTTCCTGAAGATGCTCTATGGTGTATGGTAGCCATAGAAAGAACCCAGGTGTCCCTGTACTCACAGAAAGCATTTGCCATTACACTTAGTACTGACACAAAATGTGACACAGTAAAGACAACAAATAAGAAAAAGTTACAGGCAGACACTGGATTGGATTCGTGGGCCTCGGGGTTGCAACCAACAGGTCACAAAGACTTCACTTTCAGACCTGAGGCCAGGATATGAAATTGGTTCTGGGGTCAGCTCCAAGCCGGGCCTTTATTTTTTTTCCTGCATCCAGTGAAAATATCTTTTCTGTTATATTTCTTCAGGCGTAGGCTCTGACCCCTGGTCTTGTGAGTAGTAAGTTGTGGAGAGTGGTCATTATTCTCTGGGAGAAAGTGTCTGGTGTCCGAATTGATATTCTGTCTCCTTGCGTGCTGTATATCCTAGAGGTGTAGATGACAGGCTTGAATGAAAATAGGTCCACAGTACTTAGGATAAGTAATACTTTAATCAATTTAAGATAATTTCTGGTGGCTGGTACATAATGGTAATATACTACTTTTTAAATTTCCTTTTAAAGTGGCATAGACACTAAAAACCCCTATTGTATAAATTGCTTTTCAAAGATACAATCGCCCATTTTATTTCTCCTCCTCAGATGTCTATTAAAATAGGCTGAAGTAGAGTTTTTTATATTTATCATATTTTTTGCTGTGTCAGGAGCACCTTGTGAACCATGTGCCTAGATGGTTAAGGATGACCTGCCTTGTTCCCATGGACCTAGTACTAATGAAGCAGGTGCTGGTGGTATGGCTGATAATTTTTGAAACTACCACTTTGTCCCTTATGCCCATGAATTCCCTATCTAAGCTTATGCCATTTTTGCTCTATAACTCTATGTTGCAATGGGAGACTTTTCCTGAGGAGAAAAAAGAAAAACATAAGACTTAAAATGTAACTTACATGATACAAAACTCTGCATAATGTGACTCCTAGGATGATCATTTGAATTAATTGTGTCAGGTGGTGTGAGGCAAGAGGTGAAAGGACTGGCCTTGGAAGAGGCAAGAGTAGGTCAGTGTCTAATGGCTCATTTTCTCCAACATAGAGGCCACCAGGGCCCAGCGTCCCAGACACACCATTGTCAGGACACAAGGAGCCTCTAGCAGGGGAGACCCTGACTGTGGGCTGTCCTGGCAAGCAGAGAGGTTCCATCTCACTGTCCCTAAGTGACAGGCTTGAATGTGGTGCTCTAACAGAGGACTGATCTGACAGGCCAGCACTGACTGCTCCAGTCTGGGGATGAGTGCTGGCCTTGGGGACACCTCACAGACTCCCTGTTCCAGTGTCGATGAGGACACACTGAGCCATCCTGAAGGCGGATGCCTGCGGGCTCTGCCTGTGCACCAGCTCTCCCCTCTCCTGCATCTTAGTCCTGCTGAGCTCCGTGTGACACACTGTGCTACTTCCTTCATCCAGAGCCCAAATACCTCAGCTTAAACATGGCTTTAAATTTTCAGCCACACTAACTGGGTGGAGGGCATACTCCTGTTTTATTTTGTCCCTTTCCCATCATTCCCATCTGCAGTGCTCCTGAGTGCAGACCCTCCTTGTGGCAGGAAGTAGCTATTCTTGTGACCCCAACAGCTAGCTTAGTGAAGACATTAATGGCCACCTGGTGAACATGTTATCTTTGAAGAAGGATCAGTGAGCCAATCCTCTTCAAATAAATAAAACATAAGCTGAACGGTGAGTGTACCATATTGATCATTGTTTCCCTTATTCTGGATGTTAAAATAGAAGTGCATTTTACTTGTGGCATCCATAATCCTGAATTTTCTGAAAAATCATCTATCAAGAAGAGAAAAGTGTGCAAATCTGAGAAATGTGGTCCTCAGGTACAAGAAGAGATGCTAAGACATTCACTGTAACCTACTTATTACAGCAGAAGCTGAAAGCCATGTAAAAGTCTTCTACTAAAAGCAAAAACAAATAAATTGTAGTGTATTCCAAGAGTAGAAGCCTCCATGATGGTTTAAATGACAACTGGAATTATGTCTGTGGACATGAATAAATGCACACAGTTTTTCTCATCATGCTGTAAAAATTTATCTACAGCATCTGGAGATTTGTAGATGCCAAACTCCTTTTCTTCTCCAGTGGCTGCTGAGGACCAGCTGCTGGGTGACCCTGTAACTTTGGGTATCAGACATCTCCTGGCCAACCAGCCCCTCTGTGGAAAGAATCATTATTGATGTCCTTCTCCCTGAGAGTCCGCTGAGCCCAACACTACCTCAGGGAAAATGAACCTAAAGTTTTATGTGGATGATGGTTACATTGCTTTTTTTAGGAAGAGGTAGCTGTCCCTCCTCTGCCCTCCATCCTGTGGACCGGTGCAGACCCCCATGTGGGGAGGAAGGGCTGGCCACACTGGCTGGCTGGGTCAGCCATGTGATGGCGGTTTTGCCCTATGATGGCTGGTGATGGCCCATGGTGCCCATTGGTGCCATGTATAGATCCCTGCAAACCCTGCACTGCACAGCCCCACTCTTCCCTCGGACACCTCCTGGTCCCAGGACTCAGCAGTGTACCCGATACTTGTCATTGTAGTGCCCTTGGAGTTCTCCACAGAATGAAGTCCTGTTCTGTTCCCCCAACTCTGTGACACGCCGCCCCCCCCCGCTTGGGCTCCCCATCAACAACATGAGCTCTGTGCCTGCAGCTGGAGCCGTGTGCCCTCAGCCAGGTCGTCTACTCCTCCTGGGTCACAGGGGTGTGGGAGCCATGCCTGTGGACCTTCGTGTGTCTCTAAGGTCCTCTCGCAGCCTCCAGCCAGTGGTGTCTTTGGTGGGGACAGACACCCAGCATCTCCTTCCTGCGATGTCTGGGATCCAGACCCTTCTAGCACATTCTAGCCCCAGATCCTTTCCACCCCCTCGGCCTGGTGCACACCCATTCTGGTAAGCTTGGTTTCCACTCCTCTCTCTGGAGAACCCTCCCTCTCCCAGCTCTCCCTACTCCTTCCTGCTGGATGTCAGCACCACCGCATCCACATGGGTGATAAGCTGCACACTGCAGCTTTTCCAAGTGCAGATTTCTTCTCTCCCATTGAGTCATGAGTTTATAAAAGTGGAACATGATTTCTTTTTAATTTTTTGTTTACTCAGTAAACACAGGCTGTTCATCTTTTAAGTGTTCAAAAGTATCTGAATAAATGGAAACATTTTATGCCTCTGAAAAATTCTCATCTCAATAATATAAGTAATAATATCAAAGCATCCTGTCAATTCTCCTTTCAAAATTTGTTTTCCCTTATTGCATCAATGCTCAATAATATTGGGTTGGGGTAGGAAATTGAGCCCACATTCCAGGCATGCTAGGGAAGCAAGCTCAGAAATGAATGAGTTATTTGAGTTATTAAAGACAGATGTGAAACCAACTGTGGAAAACTAAAACTACTGAAAAATGAAATCAAGTCAGTAACTCTTCCTGCCAGCTTCCATGTTCCTGCAACAGCCTTTAGCAAAGCAAATTCAGGGCCTCTGGTTGTAGTTGTATACGCGCGCGCGTGGGTGTGTGTGTGTGTGTGTGCTCTTGTGCACTGCTGTCAGGTGGCACACGGACCCCAGCACAGTGAACTTGTGTGTAATTATCATAATGAAACTGTTGTGACTGAAAAAGCTACTAAGTACAAAGACATCACCATTCTCATTAGTCTAAATTTGTCCTGCATAATCTATATGGTAGGTTTTCTAATAACCATGATGAACAAAAGCTGACAGTAAGTTGGGTGTGATATCTCACACCTGTAATTCTAGTACTATAGGAAGCTGAGGCTGGAAGAGCACAAACTCCAGCCCAATGGGGGCATCTCAGTGACTTGGCAAGGCGCTGGCTTAAAAAAAAGTTTAAAAATGGCTGGGATGGAGCTCATTGTGAGGGCGCTGAGTTTAATCCCCAGTAACACGCACACACCCTAAACAAGCAAACAAAATCTCTTAAATTTAGTGTTAATACTGAATAACCTATAGGCTGACCATTCCCTTAGTATTTGCTGTTCAATTCATGCTCTGAGGACAGAGATGCAGCCTGTCTTCAGTGAATCTCAGATTATGTGGTGCCAGCCGTCTGCTCGGCATTCCCGGCCCGCAGCCCACCCTGCCCAGCCCACCTGGTGGCCTCCAGGGACCTGGCTTTTCTGTGTCTTCCGCAAGTTCTTAACTGAGTGCAAATGTGACATGCAGGACAACAAAGGGACTTGGAGAATCTTTAATTTCATATTCTAACTCGTTAGCCCTACTTGTTTGCTTTGAATCCCTGGCTTCAATAAGGTGAAAACTTGCGTTAATCCTCTATTCAGCAGCTGCCTGGGTGCGTGTGAAATGGATCATGTGGGCAAAATACACCCCGGCCAGACGCAACCTGCCATTGTCCCTAAGCTGCTTCGAGGGGACTCTTCACAGGTACCAAGAAGCCATTCGAGCCACTTCACATGTTTTTGAAGACCCTCTCCTTTCTCTCCTGCTTTGCACATTACTCAGGCACAGAAAGAAGCCAGAAGCAGGCATCAGATGAAGGGGAGGATGAAGTGGCCGGAGCTCATTTTCCACACACAGAGATAATTGGCGCCGCGGTGATTCTGGAGGGCTGAATTAAATGAATAAATCGTGACATGGGAAAAACTGAAAAGGACAACAGGTTCCTGGCTCACAGAATCCTTGCTTGGTCAGGCATTTTTCTTGAAGACCAATTGAGAAAACAGGACAAAAATGTTTTTCCCCATTAATTGCTTTCAAACACTGTTCCATTAAGCACCCAATTAGAAGAGAGAAGTGTGGTGCTCTGTTTGCTCCTAATGACCACCACGAGAGGCTGGGCAGATTGAGAGAGGGATGGGAGAGGGAGAAAGGAAATAATGGAGGAGTCCAGCATTTTCTTTTATGGGCTGCAGAATAAAAGATCAATGGAAAGCGTTTACACGTCTCCAGCCCACAAAAGCCTGCTGAAAGACTGGAGCCGCGGACACATGCAGAAGCCACATAACTCTCCTGAAAGGACATCCTTCCTTGGAGCACCACTGCACGGATGCATCTCAGCGCAGTGCACATGTCACGGTGTACTCACCTTGGTATGCAGGAAAACACAGCCAGCTCCAGGTTGGCCAGGCATGGGGTGATCTCAAATTGGGACATCCTAAACCCTGGGTAAATCAGAAATATAAAAGACAAAATAGTAAAGTAGGCAGAGCTGGCTGTGTTTGGACCCCAGCAGAATTTTTAAGCTGGGAAAGGACCATGAGGAGACTTTAACACTGTGGCCAAGGCCTGGCGTACAGAGGGAAGAAGGCAGGGTGTCCTGACCAGCTTCCACCCCCATCCTGCGAGCTCGTGCTCTCTCTCACCTGAGCGCTGGTTCTCCGCTTGCCTCTCAGCCTGTGGAAAGTGCCTATGACATATATCTTCTGGCTTTGTGTGACATGAAATCATTTGGTGGTGAGAGAATGTGGGGTCCAGGATACACCTGCTCTGTTTCTATGTTCTTTTGGTTAGGATTCAGAAAACTGACCAGAAAAAACCTGTCAAGAACAACTGTCCCATTTAAAGATGTTATTTGGGGTTGGAACATAGCCCAGTGGCAGAGTGTTGCTGAGCATGTGTGAGGCCCTGCATTCCACCCTGTGTACTGCATGAAATAGTTCTTATTTGCAGATAGAGCACAGGTATCCAGGAGAAGCGAGGTTAGGAGGTAACAAAGTACACCTAGAACCAAGGAAGTCTATATTCGACCATGTTTGGCCCAGTGTCATGTTATGTTGTCTAGGCCTTTTGTGCTTTGATTTAGCTAATAAATAATAATGATCATGAAATAATAATGATCGTGAAAATAACTAATGTTTCTGGGGTGGCTATGGTATGCCAAGGATGTTTAAGGCAGTTTTCATTTGTGAGTTTGTTGATTCATGCAAAAATCCAGGAGGTAAGTTCTAATATGCTCCTCGTTTTCTAGGTGAGGAACCTGAGGAGCCTAACAGTAGCCTAGTGCACTCATGTATACACAGCTGAGAAGCTGTTGAGTTGCAATGTGAGTTGCTCTACTTCATTTATGCAGGGAACTCCATTCTCCAAAAGTCTGTGCACAGCGGAACCAGGTCATTAATTTACTCCTCGATGATCTAGCCAGTGATGCTGTCCTCCACCAGGTGTGGTCACAGACAGACATGTTGATCCAGAGTCAAGTGAGGAATGGCAGAACACCGTGACCGGGATGGAGAGGGCATGATGAGCACAGTCCTTCTTAAAGATGGGGCTTTTCCTTAATGATGTCCTGCATACTCCTTGTGAGTTCTCAAAGCCAAAACAAGACAGACAACACTTCCTTCTGGGGAACTCAAGGTATTCTATGTGTAATGGGACTCAAATACAGCAGTATCCATAGAATGGGGCAACTGGTGATGATGCCTGTTATGTTTGATACATTGTGTCAACTTGGGGAGTCTAGAGGTTTGGCTGAGTGATTCAGCAGGAAGCCAGGGTGCTTACTTTGTATACATCCTGAGCCTGTGGAAGAGGAGGGCATGGAGACTGTGTGAGAGCTACATGCCCCCTGGGTGGGGGTAGGATGTTTACAAGGTAAGGGATAGAAGGAGGCTGCTTGCCTGCCATTCCTCCCTTTTGCTGGTTGTTTTTGCTGTGCTCTGCTGCCATGAACAGTTTGCCCTCTGCCATGTGCCACTCTGCCTCAGAACCAGCCAAGTATGGACTGAAACCTCCACAAACTGTAAGCTAAATAAACTTTTACTTCCTTCATTTTGGGCATTGGGTATTTTGTCTCAGCAACGAGAGAAAAGTAACCAAGACAATGCTTTTTATTGGATCAGCAGGAATCTTGGGATGAGCATTCACCCGTGAGCCAGGGCAAGGAGGTGAATTTTGACTATTAACCGTGCAAATGGTGTGTGACTTTGCTCTTACTGCCCCCATCATGTACACAGAGGTGGGGGCCAGAACCCACAGCAAGGCATCCCGTGAAGATGCAGCCACCTCTGCCCAAGGGACAGGCTGTGGTCCAGGAGTATGCTCAGGCTTGACCACCTTCTAACACTGGCCTAACGTCTGGCTGTTGCTATAGCTTTGGAGTTTTGTTGGTTTTTCTTCCCAAAAGGTCCTGAGGTACAAACTTGAGCCTTTCTTTCAAAAAGTAAATGACAAAACAAAGCTGCTGAGCACACAGGTATAGCTTCTTCATCACCCAAACTGGAGGAAAAGAATAGCACAATATTCAACTGCTAAGGGCAAAAGACAGTGAGGGAAATGAGGATTAAGAATTCAGGCTGCTCACCCCTCTATCTTCGAGTCTTAGGTGATGGTGTCTACACAAGGTGCGCCCTGTGGCACACTGTGGGGTGAGAGAGAGACTGGGAGGTCCAAGCTGGTCGCCAGAGCAGGCAGTGGTAGGAAGCTTGCAGAGAGCCCGTGGGGTGGGGACAGCCCATAAAAAGGAGGCACACTGCTATTGTCCTCACTGTCCTGGGGCTGCAGTCAATGTGTTCCTTTCCTGTCCTGGGCTATACTCCAAGACAATGTAAATTTACAGCTTACAGAGCATTTGGGTCCTTGCTGGTGGATTTGACTAAGGACAAGAAATAAAATCACATCAGGGAAGATGGCCACAGAACAGAAACCAATGTTTAAAGGAGAAAATATTCCTTTCTCAAGTCACTACTAAGTAGTTTCATTACTTTCCCAATTATTTCCCAAGAAATGTTTGACCTTTCATTAAATTATCTTTAAATTACCTGAAATCGATGTCACATTTGAAATAAATCATAAGAGCAAGATTATCAACAATACTTGCATTTTTAAAAGACCTCATTAAAATAACTGTTTATTAAAGTCCATAGTTCAGAAATAAATTTAGGATCTAAATTAACAAGTAAAGAAGAGTGAGAGGAAGGGCTAATTACCACAACATGTTGGAGAGAGTATTATTTAATTAACTATAATAATAAGAATTATGTGCTGTTGTACATGCTCCATTTCTTAGCTGTTTAGTTTGCATGAAACATTAACAAGGAAATACAGGAGGAACAAAAAGAATACTTGCATATAGGGCGTTGTAATGAACACATTGATGTCTTGTGCCCATTTTCAAACTGGTCCTTGTTAGAATCCATTGTGCCAGTGCCAGTTCTGTGGGCCTTAAGGGTGCACACAGCGGCACTGTTAAAACCCAGAGTAGTGCCTGTGAGACAGGAATGCAAGGGACCAAGCAGAGACGATGCAAGGAGTGAGGTGGGATAGACCATCTATACTCTCTGGAGCTCCTGCCACTCCCGTGCACTCTCTGGAAGAACTCGGAAAGTGCCAGTTTCTGGTGAAAATAATTTCAGCTCTATTCTTGGGCTTGCTTGAGAGTCAAAGTCACCTTGCATTCTCTCCTTCCACTCTGCTTACCAGCTGCTGGGGTAATCATTGTCCGAGCTCTAAGCCCAAGGCACAGTACATAGCCCATCAGCTGGAATATGCAGATGGAAGTATTGTTTATAAGTCATCGACCCAAGGGGATGTGCATGCTTTTTATTGTATAAAAATGTTTATATAAGCAAGAAATCCCTATTCAAATGGGTCTTCATCTTAGCACTTTACTTGTGATTCAATTATTTTAATCCAAATACATTTTCCCATAAAAACAGTGTTGTAAATGGTGATGGGCCCCGAGATGAGTGAGTCCACGGGGCATCTTGAGATCCAAACCCTGGTTGCTGGGAAGGGGCGTGGAGATCATGCCACTGACGCCACTAATTTAAAAAGAATCCTCCCGGCTTCAAGATTAATGCCATCACTTTTTATTCAGCTGTAGCCTAAAAATAGGTTGGGTTACTAGAAGAAAGGAGATAGATACTCTCCTTGGAAAGGGGATTTCTGAACCTTTTAAATCTTTTAGAGGAGGAAGGCACTGATTCTTTGTTCTGTATGAATGTATGTATTATGTATGGAATTCTTTATTATGTGTAATTTAATTTAAAAAACTTGGAGCTCTCTTTCCTTTATCTGAGCACATTTTGATCATTACTAAGCACTATTTGTCAAGGAGTTCTTGTCAGTCCCGAGGATGGCTTTCTCTCCTCTCACCTGAGCATCTCCTTGGAGACTGGCATCAGTGACTTGGGTCTGACACACCTTGGTCTTCTCCCTATTGAGAACTGCACCTGGGGTGTCGGAAGTCACCTTTCAGATCTCTATTTGTAGCTTGGCCAGGGCCAGCTGGCTGCAAGCAGGAGCTGACTACACCTGCTCCCCATTCAGTGCACACTATATACAGATGCCTTGGTTCCTCCTCCAGCCTGAGACACCCCAGCTCTGAGTCCAGTCTCAGATGCACCAAGAAACAGCACTTTTGAAAGGCTTCCCTTGCTTCCCCTGTATCACTGGTTCTTGGTCAGTGTTCATCTTCAGTCTGGCTCTCTGCAGCAGGGCTCACCAGCAGTTCCTGCCACACAGTCTGCAGCGCAAACCTTCCTGGCTAGGCCCAGTGTCCGAACTCGCCAGTCCTCTCGGTGGGGCTGGGGAAGCAGGAGCAGAAACCCCACACTTGCTTGGCTGTCTCCAAGCTCTGGTTTCTCTCCATGTGGACGGTCTCAGGGCCCGTCATCCTTGAGACATGCTCCTTTCACAGTGTCTCATGCTGGGCTCATTCTTGTCACCAAATGGGTGTGGAGAACGACACTGGTGTGGCCTCAGAGGTGGCACACTGGCCCCAACCTCACGGCCTGCCACATTGCACCTCCTTCAAGATTTAAGTCTCTAATGTAACATAGTTTGCTTACCATTTTTCCACTGGAGCCTGGGGATAGACAGTGAATACAGTTGGAAATCTTGACCAGGAAACCCTTTAGATGTTCACTGTAGTCATACTTATACAAATAATTTCCCTGTTTTGGTTAGGTTTTAACGTCTAGAGCTATTCTCTGGGAATATTAATAAAGGAACAAGGGGTGAGAACACAAAATTCCAGGCAAAGCAGGGGGAACATGAACAGGTTGGCAGCAGCATGTCACACAGGAAGTTCAGATAACATCTGTTTGGACAAAACCAAATGTGTAGGGGTCAGGCCACATTGGGTTGCGCTGTGTCCCATGCAGGCCCTGGCTGCCACCACCTGGAACTGGACTGATTGGCAGTAGGGCTGCTGCTGTAGTAACTTGTTAAGATGAGCTCAGTGGGGCCAGGTGGGTTTGGTCCCCACAGAGGTAAATGCAGACACATACCAGGCTTGGCTGTCTGTGGGGCAGAGATAGTGCCTGTCATAAAGCCATTCTGAGTCAGGCTTATGACTGGGCCTTTGCCACATTCTAGGGCTTCCGTTTTCCTCACTTGGCCAGTAGACAGCAACAAGGAGATGGTACAGGAACCCTTAGGAGAGTTTTAGGACTCAGGTCTGGCACTGACAGAAATTGACTTCTTTCTTAAGGAAAAACACACTATCCGTCCCCGGATGGCACGCAGCTCTGCCCCCCATGGGCGTCCTTCTGACCTTGCTCCTTAGTGCTCCCAGGACGGCTTCCACTCTCCGCTTACCTCATGTGCAAGTGGCTGCCTGAGCTCCAGACATTATATTTGTGTTGCAAACCACAAAAAGGATCAAAAGCAGAACACCTAAGGCGCTCTTTCTCCAGCTGAGTAGGTTCCCTGTAATCTGTTTCTGGAAGTTTCATTCAATGTTTCTCTTCCATCTCATTTGCACCTAGCTCTCGAGGGGGGCGAGGAGGGTAATCTCTATCCCAGGTAGCCATTTATCTTGCTAAAATTAGAGATTGTTGGGAGAAGGGGAGGATAGCTAGTGGGAGGCATCCAGCAACCTATGCGGTAATTTTCTGTAGAAGCAACAACCTCATGAGCAGAATGGGCTACTCTACTGGGTACCAGTTCCGTGTGACCTGGTTTCCGTCCAGCTTGTTGAACTGACAGAACTCTTAACTGCTCAAACTACTGCTAGGAAAAGATTCAGTAGAAATAACTCCTGTTGCCATTTTGAATAAATGGAACCACCAGAATATTCACGTTAGCCATCGCCGTGGTCCAGTGAGCATGTGCATTTATGCGCCCACCCTCCTTTCCTAGGGAACAGGCAAAAGAACCCTTGGAATAAGTGGCTGAGCAAAGCTCTGCCCCGCTTTCTCCAGCCTCACAGCCCGTGGCTGCCTTGTTATCTCCGGTTTCATGGTTTCCCCTCATCTAGAAGCAGTTCTGGTTGACTGCTGTTCTGTACATCTAGATGTCCTCCTACAGACTCCTGTGGTTACAGGTGAGATCTTTGGAAGAGGATTGGATGCTGGGGCTGATAGCTGGCTCACTCTTGGGAGAAAGGGCCTGGTCTGAAGAGGTGGTCACCATGGGTGTGTCCTGGGAGGCTCATCTTTCTGCGTCCTGTCTGCCATGCCCTGACCATGCCCGTCCAGCATCTCCCCATGTCTGTGCCATGCTGCTCTGCCTTGCAGCTGGCTGGGTATGGGCTGAAATGTGAGTCCCAGAGCCTCTTCTCCCCTAGTTGTGCAACACATCATTACTTAAGCATGTCAAGCATCTGGCCAGTTTACCCATTTTCTATCATTAATGACATCCAAGTGTTCACATATTAAAATGGATATTTTAATATGTATTATCTTTACTTCACTTTCCAATCAGAAAGCAGAATGGAATACTTTAAAAACTATGTGTATCAGTAGATTTAGTCATTTACATATTTCGTTTCAGGTTATGCTGAGGGACACAAGCAAAGGTTCCTCAAGCTGAGAGGTCACTGGTGGGCTGCAGTGGTAATAACTACTTTGGAGCATTGGGTAGAGTCCTGTATATGTTGCAGTCTTCACCTTCAATATTTCAAACTGTAGCATTGTTTGGAAATAGAGTGGTTGTACGTGTAATTAGTTATACTGAAATGGGGCCTTTACTGTGGGCTGACCCTGGTGACAATGCCCTTGTACAAGCAGGACGTGGTCAGAAAGGAGGTCTCTGACCATGGAAGGAGAGCTTGGGTGACAGTCTATGAGCCGTAGAGTGCCAGAGGCTGGACAGGTCCTCTGTGCAGTGCAGCTCCGAGGGAGCCAGCCCCATGGCACCTGGGACTGGGCCTTCAGCCTCCAGAGTTGTGTGGCCACCCAGGCTGTGGCACTGTTCCCAGGGCCCATGACACCTCTGTGTCACTGCACACCTTCAGTGCTGGCCTCCTGGGCATGATGCTGGGTGTGGGCACTTTTCCTGGTTGTGCATTGCAGGCTGCATGCAGGCTGCCCTTCTGCCCTGCCCCTTCCCAGCTTGCTCACTTACGTCTGGCTGATGAGGCTCAGTGGAAACACCACAGCCTGTAGGTGCTTTCACCGCAACCCCCACTTCTTTCCACCAACGCCCCTTGCCTGCCCAGCACATTTGCAATCCCCTTTACTGGCAGCCACTGCAGGGCCTGCCCTTGCTGTCTAGTTCTTTCCCTGCACCTTGCATACCTGTCTCTTCCATGAGCTCCAGGAGCTCCCTTTGCTCAGCACCTGGCGTCTGCTTCCTGTCCTGAGCCTGTGCTTGATGCTTTTCACCCACCTGGCTGAGTTGGGTTTTTGACTTCTCTGGATATGAACTTCCATCTGCTACATCTTGAAGCGCTACACAACCCTACACAACCCTGCTCCCAATGCACTGGTAGTCCCTCCACCAGGGCGATCTGCACCCAGGTGGGGAGAAGCTCCACAGCCCGGAGCCTGTCTCTGGAGTCCGTGCCAAGGTGCAGGGGCTTTGGTCAGCCATGCAAGTATGGACAGCAGCCAGATCCAGCTTAGTCCTGCCTCCCGTATATAAGAGTGACACAGTGGCCCAGACCTGGATCCCAGGCCCTTAGAGTGCAAAGTACAGAAGATCCATACATGGCAGCATGAGGGCACTGGTTGTCAAGTGTCTGAAGGAGCCATCTGGGCCCGTGGTCTCTGGTGGCGCCTATCTAGCCTGATTCAGGCACCCCCACCCTTCCCCATCTGCCTACAGACTGAGGCGAGGTGGGCTGAATGGCGAGCTTGCCCACACCTGCATGGTGCCTTCCTAAGGCACAACCTGACCTCAGGAGGGGAGAGCTACACAGGTGTGCACCTTGGGGAGGGATTCTTGGGTGCTCTGGGGTCCCCAGCACACCCATCCTAGGGCTCGGCCAAGGGATCCAAGGCTGTGTGCAGTCAGCACTATAATTTACCCACCTGATTCTCAGTGTCCCCTCTCCAACACAGAGCTAAGGAGAAAAGGCCCTTCTTAGTCTGCTTGATGCCCTGTCCAGTGTGACCTTCTCTCCACCGTCCTGGGTCACCCTGGGAAGCTCGTGAGGGAGGCTGACCCTGCCAAACAGACACTGGCACATCTGAAGCCAACCCCAGTTCTGCTGGGCCATACCTGAGCCTCCAGGCAGTCCCCATCATGTCTTTGAACAACCCTCCTTATGCACCTGTTCCAAGGCCCAAGCTGAGTACACATCTGGCTGGGGGCTCCCCTCAGAGGGGAGGGGCCTGGTGTGAACCCCTGATTAGGGTTCTTGATGGGAGGACAGAGGGGCCTTGCTGCTATAGTCCTCACCTAACCCTGGGGGTGCTGCAGTCAGATGGATGGAGTCTTCCACACACCACTGACTCACTTGGCTCTGGGCACAGCACTGCTCTGGATGCATGGAAAGCTCCAGAGAGTGGGGTATCTCAGATGGCAGCATGACCTCCCCACGAGGACAGGCTCTCTGCCTGGCAGGTGGCATGATGCAGGGAGGCCTTGATATGGGGTGGAGGTGGGTGTGGTGGGTGTGGTGGGGGTCAGTGCATGCCCTTAGTGATGTAACCTGGCAGATATGAGTGTCCTTGCATTAATTTGGTTTTCCCAAGACCTGTGGAGCACCTGGTTCTGGAGGCCTCCAGGAAAGCAGTGGCTGTGGAAGCTCCTTCCTTAAGGAAGCAAAGTGGGTCCTTGAAAAGTGAGATTGAACTGAGCTACCTCTCCTGCTGGGGCATGGGGTACAGGGTGCAGTGCACTGGGTATCAGGGAGGCCTCCTTTGTAGGATTCTGAGTGTTTCCTTTACCTTGAGGAATAGTATTACAAGTCCCCACACAGAGGCAAAAGCTCCGGTTGCTATGGCAATAGCCAATCTGAGGAAGCTGTGACCTAAATCATGGTTGAGAAAAATAGTACCTAGTCTGTGTCATCGCAGTCACCCTTCCTGGGATCAGGCAAGGCAACACTCGTCACCCAGAATGAACCCTTTCACCTCAGGAAACAGAGGCCATGCTCTTCTCACTCGCTGCAGAAACTTTTGGGGAACACTAGGAGCGGGAGGACTGAGCTGTGCAGAGGCAGGCTAGGTGGAGATGCCAGGCACCTGCTGTCTCCCCGGGGAACATCACCCACACACACCACACATGTAACACACACCACAACACCCACACTACACATATAGCCCCTGTACACACACCCTCCCATGTACACTGCCACACACCACACACCCTATGTGCATCATCATACTCCACACACCATGCACACATGCTATTTACACACCACACACATACAACATGCACACAGCATACAACACATGCCACATGCACATTAAACACTGTGCACAAACCACTCCTTGTACACATGCAAGACACATATCACACATACACATGCCACACACATCATATGCATACCACATACAACAAACACCACATCCACCCAGACATTATACCAACCATGCATGCCACATACACACTACACATAGTCACACACACTGTGTCCCCACAACATACACCATATGCCACAACATGCATATGTAACATATGCCAGGCACACACACCATGCACACATTATATACATGGATGTACACACCATGTACACACCATCTATTGTACATAATGCACATTCAAATGCACAGACCACATCCCATGCATATGCAACACACACCAGCCACACATCATGCACATATCGTACATATGTAGACAACACCATGCGCACAGACACCACATATACCACATGCACACATCATACACACACCACGTGCAACAGCAACCATACCACACCCCATGCATATGCAACACACACCACACACATGCCACATGTATAGCATGCCACACATACTATATGCACACCACAATATACCACACATACCATCCAATACAGAAGGCACACCACATATACACATTTACACACAAAGCCATTTCCTGTCTCTGATGCTTCAGCGTTATAGTGCTAGAGAGTTGCGTCTCCATCAGAGCTCCTTAAGTTCTCGGGAGAAGGGTGAAGAGAATTCTCAGTGTCTGACTCAGCAAGAGTGCAGCCGACAACACACTGAATGCAGTGAGCTGCGGGAGCAGCCCCTGCCTGGTGTGGCAGGGCTGCCTGTGGCCTGGTGCAGTTGCAGTTTCCCAGGACCCCATGTCTCCTTGCCAGCATTCTCTATCACCTCCTCCGAATGGCCATGGGCTCAGAAAGCTGCCGGAGCATCTCCTCTGTCCTCCCTTCTCCTCTTCCCAGATGTCCAGGGCCTCAGGACAACTGAGGACAGAGGAAAATCAAGGCTACTGTCTGTTACTGTCAGTCAAGGGGCTGCAGCTCTGCCTCCGAAAGGCGATGCTAAAATTACTTCCTCTGGAGGCCACCTGGGCCTTGCAGCCTCTGCTGGGAGTCTGGCTCTCAGACGCCAGTGGCTCTGTGGCAATCAGCATCACACAGGATATAGCTTCAGGTCTGGTCTGCAGGACACAGCTCTGCAGAGGGCGGCGCCCGAAGCTGAGGCTCCGAGGCTTTGAAGGCTTAGAAGGATAAATGCCGCACCTGAGACTTGCATCCTTATCACATAGGACCCAGCCTGAGCCTCCGCCATGGTGAGGGTGGGGAGGTGGTGGTCAAGGCTCCCTCTGAAGCCGAGCTGTGCAAAGCCCAGCCTCTCCTTGTCTGTTCCTCTCTGCAAACAGCAGGCCAGGGTGTTTGGGGTTTGCTCTAAAAATAGAAACTCCATCTTCATTTTTTTGTTAGAAGTGAAGCCCAGTGAGGTTTGAATGGGACCGACCTCTTGTCCACTGTCACCTCCCTGGGCTGCCTCTGCCCAGCATCCATTCCCAGCCAGGGAATCACAGACCCCTAGGGAAATGGGGCCCCATGAGAAAGGCCAGGCTTCTCTCCCCAGAGAAGGAAAGGGGTCCAGATTCCACGGTTCTCATTTTCCCCCTCCTCCTGGCCAGATGCAGCCCTTTGGAGCCCCGGTCCACACATTTCCACACCGATCCTGGTTCTATGGGTTCCCTGACAGGAAGCATGCACTTCACTGTGTTGTCTGGAACATGAACCTGGGGTGTTGTCTCTGGTACCAGGCCCATGGCACCAAGTAGAGAGAGAAAGGAGTGAGTCTGGTGGGGAAAGGGCAGGGACAGTCCTTGCTGGTCTCCTCCGCGGGTGTCTGGACCCTGGTGTCTCAAAGAGAGCTGCGCTCCCTGCTCTTCCTTGTCATCACCAGCCTCTGGGTCCTGCACAATGGGCCTGGATGGTCAGCAAAGTCCTAGGTGACTATTTTCCTGGTGTGTTTATGCATCGAGCTAGGGGAAAATGGCAGTACTTAAAAGCAAGGGAAAATGTAACCTGTTTGAACAACTTTCTTGTTTCGGCTAGGAAGACTTTCACTCACTCCTGGTTTCCTCATCCCCTCTTTATTTTAACTTCTCAAAGTTGTAACTATGCATTGGCACAATTAGGCTGACTTAATGCAAAAAGACACCCAAGGGAAGCAGCCACTTAGCGTTGGGTCTCCAGAGAGAGCTCTGCAGCCTAGCTGAGCAAGTCCAGCCAGCACCGGAAGGGTGGTTGTGCAGAAGATCCAGTACAGTCAGGGCTCCACCTTTAGTTTGACCTCTTGCAGCTGAGGGGACAGGCCCTGACCTCTGAGACTTGGGGTGATATCTGGAGACATGGGAGATGGGTGTCCTAGTGAGATGTTCAGCTGCCCAGGCCTTGTGCATCTCTGAGATGGGGCAGGTGACTGTCACACAGCACAGCTGGGCTTATGGCATGAAAAGCTCCCTTTCTTGAAAGATACACAAAATAGTGTGGGAGACATAGCAAGACCTCTGCCAATGTCAGCGTTAGCATTTCACTGTTATTACTGTTCATCTCAGGAGTAGTGTTAACCTCAGCACTGGAACTGCTGTGACTTCCAGCCTTGGCATTGCTACTGGGATCAGCGTGGTACGGGGTTAGTGTGTTCCTTCCAGCATGAGCACAGCAGGTGAGGGGCGTCCGAGTGACACTCGTGTGACTGCTGACCTCAACATTGTTTTTGTGTCCACATGCCATGCTGCTGGGCTGCACTGCCATGGGGCCACGGTGAGCCTACCTCAGCTGGAGCTGTGGAGCCATGTTCTGAGTTTGCTGTTTCCACCGACTCTGAGTCAGCTGAGGATGTCTGGGAGGACAGAGCCTGTATGGCCAACATTCCAAATCCGGCTCCCTGTCTCATTCTTACCAGGATTGATGGCCGCCATGACACTGGCCTCTGTTCTGCTGTCCCTTTTGCTCAGGGCACTTCCAGCCCAGAATCTTCCCCTGTGTAGCAGAGGATCAACTTCTTCCCAGGATCCCTGCAGATCCCTCTCAGTTCTGGTGGCAGCTGCACCTCCTCTGGCCATGGCCCTTGGCATAACTGGCCCAGGCCAGGTCTGGGCTTGAGCGCATGCGTGCTCCACGGCGTCTGAGCCTTCCCCAGCTCTGTGTGCTCTGTGATGCATCCCTTTGGGGGCCTCAGGAGCAGAGCCCCTCCCAGTCCCGCTTCTTTTCTTCCACTGCTCGGTGGCTGTCATGCCACTCCCCACGTGCCCTGGTCATTGGCATTCTGGTGTCGTCTGCAATCAGCGCGGGGCTCCTTCATCACTGGCTCTTGAAGGGATTCTCCAGACTCAGCAAGAACCGCACATCACCTGACAGCAGCCCAGGCCCTCCCGCGTCAGGGCAGGCGCTGGCATCCATGAGCTTGAGGCAGCGGCAAGCCCTGCACATGGCTCACTAGCTTCTTCTCTCCGCCTGGATTGCCAGGCACCTGTCTGCACCCTGGGTGTCTCGGGTTGGCTAATGGTGCATGGGGAACGTTGGCTCCCAGATCAGACTTTGTCCCTGGAGCTATAATCGGAGGACAGGGCTGGGGAGATGAGTGTGTGTCCTATGCATTAAGTGACTATAATGCCCCAATTTCCTGAAGAGGGCATATCACAGTTCAGTTCAAAATGTGAAAATATATAAAATTTGTGTGTGCGTGTGGTGTGTACCTAGGCAAGAAGAGGGCAGAGCTGTAAAGTAAGAATTAGGCGGCACATAAATACGGGGCCTCTGGCTTTCATTATTACAACAGGGTGGCAGAGCGGACCTGGCTGTGCTGACCAAGGAGCAGGAGGAGCAGGAGGGAGGAGCAGGAGTTCTGCAGAGCTTATCTCTGCCCTGAAAGGGCTGCATGGTGGCTGCATTTGGCCGGCTCAGAGAGCATTGTACTGTCACTTGTGTGGGCACGGAGTTCTCACATGACCGGCCCTGGAGCCTGGGAGGTCATACAGGGCATTCTGCTAGGGGAAAGGAAGGAGGAGACAGCCTGTTGGTGTTCCAGGTTCATGGCCAATGCAGAGCACTCAGAAGGATGGGTGGGAGCACAACTTGACCTACATCCTATCAATCAGAGGCAGAGCTTGTCCCCTGACTTTGTCCCCAGGGCCCTGCAGTGACCCCACTTGTCCCCAGCTCACACCATAGCCCACACTCACCTTGCAGTCTTTGGCTCTCAACTTCAGTCTGTGATGGTGTCCCAAGCCCACGCACCAGGAGCGCCAAAATGGCATTCTGTCCATGACTCTGAACACTGGGCAGGAGAGAAGGGGTGGCAGCCACCCTGCCCATGCCATAGCCGCAGTGTGGTGGCATCATGGTGTCATCTGGCTGGTGGGGTCTTTCTTCCTGTGGCACCATGCTCAGGTGAGGCTGTTTGCCCAGGACCCCCACCCTACCTGAGTGAAAAACTTTGGCACTGATTAAGCCATTTCTTTAAAAAAAATAGCACCATGTATATTTTATGGACTGTTTTTGAGTAACCTGTGTTTATGGAAAGAAGTCAGGAGCTATGGAAACAGAGAGAAAAAGGAGCAATGTTCCCTCCTGCCCATCTGACTGCAGCTGTGCACTTGTAGAGCTGCTCCAGAGACAAGTGTCCCACTCACACTCGCAGGCGCACAGCCAGCTCACACATGCAGACACTCTTTCCTCCCAAATGGAGCAATCTTGCTGTGTATCCTGTGGATTTTCTCAGATGGCAGCTTTAAGGAAAGACTTGGAAGCTCTTCATCCTCTTCACACCTGTATGGTACTCCATGATTCATCTGACCCATCACCAACACTGATTCAAGAAGTCAACTGGTTTCAGTTTTTGTAGCCATCACAGGCCTCCTTCCCTTGAACCTGAGCCCAGTTACACTGTCACTGTGGCACAGCTGGACCCCGAGCTCTTCCAGCAGGGATGCTATCCCGTGCTTTCATCTGTCTAGTTGACAGACTTTTAAAAGTTATTACACTGTATTTTAAATTTATGCTCCTGAGTACCAGTTTTTTGGTATAGACACAAGACCTGACTGCATGCTCTTTCCTCGTTCATTTGAAAATTGGCCATTTCTCATGCGATCTTATTGCTTTTTCTTGTTGATTTTTGAAAACCTTTATACTTAAAATTATATATTTTCTGTGATATGTTCTGGAAGTGTTTTCCATTTTATTACTTTGCATTTGTCTTTTGATTGTAACACTCTTCCTTACAAGACCATGTATTTATTTTTATTGAGTGAAACATCAATTTTCATGGCTTCTGAGTTTTGTCTTATACTTGAAAAGACCTGTCATAATCTAAGATTTTTTTAAAAGTTCTTTTTTCCATGTTTTGCACTATATTTATTTCACTTTCATTTTTAAGTAATATTTTTATCTTGAATTGACACATGTTTGTACCTATTTCTGGGCTATAGGGTGAGTGTTTGATACATGCACGTATAATACTTGAAGACCATTAGCATTTCTGCCTCCTCAAACCTTTCTGGTTTCTATGTGTTGTGCAACCCCGGGCTCCTCTTTTCCAGTTATTTTGAAATTTATTACAGATTGTTATAAACCATAGTTTGTACTATGGAACACAAGAACTAATCTTATGATGTTCTTAGGGTTTGGGGCTTGTGGGTAAAATTGTACCATTCTAGAATTTACACTTGCTTATGAAGTGAGCAGTGCTATAACTTCCCCCCCCCCGATGGCAGCACAACTGTCCCAACACTATTAAGGAGACCATCCATCTTTCCCTCAATGGAGTTCAAGTCTCCCTTTTATCCTATATGAAATTCTATGTCATTGGTTCTATTAATGGACTTTGTATTTTGTTATCTTGGTGTATTTATCTTTGCTTGTCCTGGTGTCACTCTGTTTAATAACTGTAACTTGCTGGTATCTGAAAGGATCAGCTCTCCTTCATTTCCCCTCTACAGAACTGTCCTGGTAATTTTTGCAGGTTTTGCTCATCTTTTTTAATGTGAACTGAATCTGCTTGGTATTTTTCTGCACATCCTTTTACATTTAGAATTTAGGATTTGTGGGGGTTTTTGTTGTTGTTGTTTGTTTGATTTTGAGACAGGGTCTCGCTATGCAGTTCAAGTTGGCCTTGAGCTCACTTTGCAGCCCAGGCTGTTATCAAACTTGCAACAATACTCCTGTTTCAGCCTCCCAAGTACTGCGATTATAGGCATGCGCCATCATGCCTGGCCTAGGGTTTGTGGTTTCAGGGTGTTTCCTGGACACTGTCTGGCTGCCAAGGTGATATTGGATTTTGTCCACAAGGAGTTTCTTACATTTGCATTTCTTTAACTGATGGGCATCTGGTTATTGTCTGAGCCACCATTTTCTATGTTACTGGGGCCAACATGTGTGCGTGTCCCTCCGAAACCTTCAGGTTGAACTCTGAGCCCCAGGGTGTTGGTATCCTGGGTGGAATACTGACATTCTAGCCCAGGAAGCCCTTTACATGGTGATTAGGGGACAAGGACAGAACATCGTGAATGGGATGAGCAGCCTTATCAGAGAGGCCCCAAGGAGGCTTGTCCCACTTGTCCTTCAACCCCGAGAGGCACACAGTGCCCCTGTAACATTGCACCTACCCACTGTGAGGTTCGGGCCGGCCAGACCCCAGACTTCTGGCCTCCATCTAGACCCACCGGTCTTATCGCACATCCTGTGTCTAAGGAGTGTGGTTACTGCACACAAATGGCCCAGGACTTGTGACCCTTTGTGCGCCAGCTGCTCCCTTTGTCTTATGACCCTTCCCGGGCCAGCTTGATATTTGCTGTGGCTTTGTGCCCTTGAAGTCTGTAGATTTATTTTTATTTCTGGAGAGGTATTTTACATTTCATCATAAAATGTGTCTATGTGCTGTCATTTCTCTTCTTCTTGGGGACACCCAAGGAGCATCAAAGAGGTTTTCTCTGTTTTCCTGTGCAGCCGGACCTTCAGTCCAGGCCTCTTTGCTCCGTGAATGGTTCATCCGAGGTTTTCTTCCTCTGCGTCATGTCCGGACCCTCAGGAGCAGCTCCCCATTTGCTGCTGCTCGTCAGTGGCTTCTGGTCTGTGGTGATTTGCTTGGAGCCCATCTCAGGTTCTTCCCACGGCCCACGACCTGGGGTGTGACTGGGCATTTATGACCAGTGGCTCCAAGTGCTACTCAGAAATCCAACTGGTGCTCCCCAGCCCTTTCCCACTCCACTTAGAAAACTATGTGGCCCTTCCTTCCAAGCCCTCACCTCCAACCCCTGTGTCTGTTCCTCCTCACATGCCATCTACCAGCCGAGAAGTGAGTACATTCGACCCAGTTTTCCTTCTTCCTGGGGGTCCGGAGACCGGCCCTGGCTCAGCCATTGCCCACTTCTTCGGTGTAAGTTGTGTCCCCGGCTCAAAGGCAAGACCGCTGCTCCATTTCTCCGCTCCATGAACGCCTTGCTCCTTCCACTGCTTCTTCCTCCTTCCCACACTTCTTTATCACCTCCTGTCCTCCTCTCTTCCTCCTCCTCTCCCTCTCTTCCTCCCCTTCTCCTTCCTCCAGTTCTTCCTCCACTTCCGCCTCCTTCACCTCCTCCCCGGCTGCTGCCCCGCCATCCTTCTCCTGCACCCAGAGCCCTGACTGTGGACCCAGGTGTAAGGGGAGAATCACTTTCCCAGCCCCCGAAGAGCCCGTGAAGCAGGCTACTTCTCTTTGGTATCTTCATTGGAAATCTCTGTCCTCTGTGCCTGGCTCCACGAAGGATGCCTCCATCCTGTCTACCCAGCCCTGTCTTCCTGATCAATGTCCCACGTGAGCCGCTGAGCCTTTGCCAGAATCTGGGAGACCTATGTGTGGTGCTGGTGCTGCTGACAAGCGGAAACATAGCCTGTCTGCAGGCACTAGGTAAGATGGGGCATCCCAGGCATGGAGTGGCCAGTAGACAGTGTGTTTCACAGATGAGGACCCTGATGAGAGTGCACAGAAGAGAGTACCCCACTTGATTTCCTGGCTCACGGCAAAGGGGAGCTCAGTGCCCTTTACTGAACACAGTTCTGCCTAGAGTTCTCCTCAGGAAGAATAGCTAAGCCAAAATAGATTTGTTTCAGTGGGAAACTTTTGTAGGGAGTCAGAGTGGACTTTTACCTCTGACAGCACAGCAGATGACCATAGACAGTGGCTATGGGACAAAGCACCAGCCGCTGTGTTCTCAGGGCCAAGAATAGGATGTGGTGTCCTAGGGTCTTTGTCTGAGTCCCCAGAGGCTGCCATCATGAGCCATTGAGGCTCCACTGGGAAGGACCAGCCCCCAGACCCTTTCACAAGGTCTTCATGGCACCATTCCTTCCTGGCTGCCTGCCAGAGCGGCCGTCAGCTCTTGACAACGAGGTCGCCTTCAATGTGGCAGCTTCTTTGTCCAGCCTGCTGGCCATAACGTCTGTAGAGGGTGCTGCTCCCAGGCCACAGTCACTCCTGGGAACCTGAGAGTAGAAGGGACCACCCGCTGATTTTGCCTATGTGTCAGGAAGTCACTGGGTGCAGCCCTCACTCAAGGTGTGGAGAGGGGCTACCATGGAGGCCTGCCTGCAGGTCACCCAGGAGGACAGGGTGCCTGGTGTCCTTACTCCACAGCAGCTGCTCTGGTCCTGGTATGGGCAGGTGGGCAGCGCTATCACCCTCAATGTGTTAGAGGGAAGCAGAAGCCAGTATGCGGTCACAGTCAGAGACAGGCTCTGAGTGTTTAGAGGAGAGGGGTGCTGGTCTGCGAGTCATCTCCACCCAGTCCTGCATCTTTAATTATCCATCCCACAGAAGTCCTTGAAATGGGTGATTAGACGGAGATAATTAATGACTCCAGCAGACCTGTTCATTTGCCAGGGGGAAGCCCCAGCAGAGGTTCCCAGTGTGGGGCTGACTGGGTCTCCGCCTCTGTCCCCTCCGTGGTCTCACTAGGACCTAAGCAGTGCTGTGGCCCTGTGTGGGTCTCCCTGGAAAGCTGTCATCCAGCCTGCGACAGGCACTGCCCAGCAACACTGGGTGATGGGACCAGAGGCCAGGCTGGAGGTCGGGTTATTGAAGGTGCCCCAGCAAGCAGAGGCTAGGCTGGCTTGTTGGAGAGCATCTCCTGCCCATGCTGGGCAAACACCAGGAGGGAGAACTTTATGCTCAGGAGCTTAGCTTTAGACTATGGGACTTCCTTGTGAAAAGTTTAGGCTACTTCTCATCCAATGGAAAGTGTGTGTGTGTGTGTGTGTGTGTGTGTGTGTGTGTGTGTACAGGTAAGGGCATGGCTGTTGCCAGCCTGTGCCATCCATCTCGGTGTGGAGCAGGGCACCTCCTCCTGTGACTACTACCCAGAGCAGACCAGGCTGCTTGTGGAACAGCATGCGACACATTCCTGAGCATACCACGGGAGAGTGAAGGGCAGATGTGCCCCTGGTCTGTGGAGAAGCTACTGTGACTTCACCCATCACTGCTGTCCTCAATGGAGCCTCCTAGCACAATGGGGTTAGGAAGGACTCGAAGTCTCCAAAAGTGAAATGGCAGAGGGCCTGTCACCTGTTCCCTTGCTGTGAAGGCCCTGGCCATGGTCTGTGCCACTTACCAAGGAGGAATCTCTGGCTGTCAGCAATCCACAGTGACATCTGCAAGGCACCTTTCTCAGGTTTCCACGTTGCCTCCATTCTGGCCAAGAAAGTCAGTAGCAGTTGGTTACTGCCCTCCTGTAGCTAAGCCTGGCCCCAGGGTTGCCCTCTCATGGTTTAACCACAGCCAGGTCTCACGGGTTCTGAGGTCACTGCTACCCTTTCCCTGGACCAGGTCTGGCTTCCTTACTGCTCATTCTTGGGTTCTGCAATCTCAGAAGTGAAAGGTTTCCTCACCTCGACAAAACCTCCCAGTTCTCTTTACACTGGAAGAAAAGCTGCATGTGACAGGGGGGCCACATCGCACCTTCCCTCTATGCCCCCACATCAACGAGAGGTGATGCAGATCTAGACAGGCCCTGGCTGCAGGAATGACTTAAAGCCAGCCAAGCAGGTCAGGGACACCTGTGGGTCTGGGTAGGGAGACGGTGCTCGCCCAGCGGTGGATGTGAGGTGGAATCTGTTCACCCCGGCCACCACTGAGTCCTGAGCACCAGGTGTGTGTGAGATACAGCCTCTTGTGGCCAGAGAAGGACGTCTCTGCCCCAAGGTATTATCTGTTCACATTTGTGCAGGGACAGTCTTGAAACCTGTCCTTTCTGGGGTGAACATAGGAGCTGCCGTCACCAAGGCCCACAGAGGTGGCAGGACTCAGTGACAGAGATCCCTGCTGTGCAGTCCTGGGTGTGGAAGCCCAAGGCCAAGCTACCACAGGCCAGGTCCTGCTGAGGTCTTTCTCCTGTGTCCCCACATGGTCATCTCTGTGTGTGTGTCTGGGTCTTGATCTCAGTGCTATCTGATCAGGGGCTCAATGACCCCATTTTTCCTTAATCCCCTCTGTAAAGACCTCCCTGAATTCAGCTGTTTAGGGTTCTGGGACTCCAACGTGGGGATTTGGAAGGAGGATGGGATCTGACTCTGCCCACAGCAGAAGGCGATTTCCAGGCAGGTGGGCCCTTGCAGGCAGAAGAAGCAGCGTTTAGGGAACCACAGGTAACAGGAGCAGCTCGAGGCAGGGCGGCTGTCAGACCCCACGCCCTGCCCCACCTGTGGGCCACACTGGGTCTCTGATAAGGAAAGAAGGTTTTCTTTTGCAACCAAGGCATGTTTCAGAGCAAAGCCTTAATAAATAGGTTCAACCTGCTTGATATCCTTTATAAGATACTAAAACAAAAATTAAAGGTAAAACATTTATTATATCAACATATAATCTGTATGCCGTGTAGACTAATGACAGTCTTGAAACCTGTCATTTTTAGGCCAAAGTCAATAGCAACATGAAAGGGGGCAGAATGATCAATCCAGGCATTTCCTCTGACCGCACAGTCTCAGAAGTACAGGTCCAGCATCTCAAGTCGTTTAGAAATACCCGACTGTGGCCTCTGAATCCGTTAGACAGACTGAGCTGACAGAAGAGCTCTGCAGCCCAGGACAGGGATGCTTTCACCCTTGGGGCTCCCTGCCCCCGCCAGAGTCCCTTGCATCACACCCTTCTATAACACATTTGTGCAGGAACAGTGTCCAGCTTCCAGTTTACAAGGCACAATTGGGAACTATAGAAAATGCTCAAATTTTAAAAAAATTATTACAGTAAGAGACCCATTACCATGAATCCCCCTTAAGATCCTCCCCTTCACTTTGAACTCACTGTTCCCATCATCCTGGCCACTTTTGCCGCAGGTCTGGGTCCTCTTTCCTGAGTGTCTGTAGTTGTGCTGCTCTGGTTGCCTTGATGTCCTGAATCAGTTCAAAACTTTTACTTTTGATGGTCATTTTGCCTTTGGGAAGAGCCGGGAGCCACACAGTGTGAGATCCATTGACAAAGCTGGATGGGGACATGGCACTGTTTTTAGGAGTCTGCTTTTCCCCTGGATGGTGCTGGACAGCAGCATTCACTGTATTTCTATCATATCTCATAAAGACCATTGGGAAAGGGGGCTTCCAGAACTGCTGCAGAAAGAGCCAAGAATGATGGGATGAGCGTTTTCAAAACAAGGAGGAGGATTCTGAGGGCTTGATGGCAAAGGGGTTAATATAACAAGATTTTTAAAATGTAGACACACATAGTATTTTTTTTATCATCTTTGTCTGTGCCTTTGGATGCAATGTAAAATGTACTCTTATGCACCTCTGGGAGCAGCCTCACTTGGAGGCAGCTGTCTGAATGGAGCCTGTCTGGGGCCCATCCTGGCTCTACAGCAGTGTCCTCTCTGCACTGGGACCCTGAGCTTACTTGGACACAGGATTGTCATGCACACCACAAGTGTGTATACTGTGTGCTGTGTGCGCTGTTATAGATCACTCTACACACACACACACACACACACACACACACACCCTGTGCATGTGTCTCTGGGCCCAGGCTTTCTTGGCCTCATTTCTCCAGCAGTTGAAGCTGCCGAGATTAAAACGTCAAAACTAATGTGAGGAGTTTCTCCCCACGCACACATCATGTCTGTTTTGATGTCTCTCGCTGTTAATAGTGATTAATGGGAGGCCCCCAGGAAGGGCAGCGGCTCCATTTCATCCTCTTCTGTGTAACCAGGAGCCCAGCACACAAAGGTTTCTGTGCACAGCTCGGGGAGGCTCCCTGATCCTAACGCTGGTGATGTGTGTGGCTGAGCTGCGGCAGAGGACCGGGAACCTGCGCAGCCCTGGCCCCAGCCCTGGATGGGAGGCAGAGGCTGCAGGGTTGGTACTGGAGATTGGATGCAGGTTCTGCTATGGGAGCAGGAGCTGAGGCCAGGGGTGGGAAGGCAGCGCCCTAGGCAGGAGTGCAACCCAGACTCACGGAGCCATCGCCAGCCGTGCTTGCAGCAGCTGTTGGATTTCCTGGGTGCCCTCCGCAAAGACCATGCTGTTGGGACAGTCTCTTCATTTCTCTTTGACTCCTCCTGTGTACCTGTTAGTCTCCCAGGTTTTCTGTATGGAAGGCCAAGAAGGAATCCTAGGCCAATGAGGATAGCCCTCCTCGGCTCCTGGTTTTCCCTGGCCCCTAGGCAGCACTGAGTTGGGAATAGCATTAGCCACAGTGGCCACAGTCAGAGTCCAGCCCAGTGAGGGTGCGGGCAGGGTCCTCAGGGCTGCAGAGGCCAGTACTGGAGAGTTTTAACTGTTCTGCACATCAGTCAGAGGTTACAAGGAAACTGTTCAAAATAACAGCCAAAGATGGGCGTGGTGGTGCATGCCTGTTATTCCAGAATCCCTGGAAGCTCTGGCAGGAGGATCACAAGTTTCAGCCCAACCTGGGCAAATTAGTGACTTAAGGAGATCCTGTCTCAAAATGCAAACTAAGAAATGGCTGGGACTAGTTCAGGGAAGAGCCAAGCCTTCACTCCAGTTTCTCTGGGGAAGAACAGCCCCTTTGTGACCCCTACTGTCAATTGCTGTCCCTAATACTCATCAGCACGGGATGATCTGGGAGCTCTGAGGATGGAGGCACTTTAGGAACTTCCTGTGCTCTCAAGAGGATGAAGGAGAGGAGGCAGCAGGTGAGGACTGAGGATAAGGATGTAGTGGGCTGTGGTCACAACAAGAGGGAGGTGGCCCTTGACTGTGCTCCATAAGACAGAGCAGGGACCCAGGACAAAGTTTCAGTGGCTCCCAGTCCACTCAGGCAGTGTATGAAGGCATCCAGGTTCAGGAGGGCAGCCTGGGTCATGTGCTGGGAAGTCTCATCTGGGTGCATTCCGGGCAGGATGCAAGGGATGGTGCCCGTAGTGGGGCCTCACTCAGGACAGGCTGGAGGACAGACGACCCTGACAGTGGTTGGCCCACTGCTGTGAATGGCCACACGGGGCCACTCCAAGGAACTTGAAGTGGGTCCAGAGACTCATAAGGCCTGGGTGGGCTCTCCAGATGCAGGGCCACCTCTTAGAGATGTGTGAGTGAGCAAGCCCAGAGCACAAGGCCCTCAGTGTGGAGATGGTGTCTACTCAAGGGAGCTCTCCCTCTCTTCTTAAATGGTATGCAGCCTATCCCCAGGCCCCAGGGTGGCTGGAAGCTCACAGTGAGGTGCTACAGGGGAACCACACCTCACCCTGGCTCCAGGTATGGTTACTGCAATTTGAAGAAAAAAGAGAAAGGAATCCTGATAAAATTATAAAATCAGACACTACTGATTTGCTACAAAAGCCTGCCTTCTGAACCCTTAGTTTAAGTTGGAGAATATTTATCAAAATGTAAATGATACCAAATTAACATGTTGCATATTTAATCCAATCTTAACAAGATGTTAAGAGCTTTAAAGGCAACCGTGTTTTATGCATGAATTCTACTTTAAATACTTTCTAGCAAGAGGATAATCAGGGAGGCATAAAGTGATTCATGAGCCGGATTAATAAGTACTATGTGAAGAATAGAAATAATCTATACATCGACCTTAAGGGCATGGTTAAAGAAACAGATACTTCTAAAAGGAAACAAGAATGCTCACTGCAATAAGAGCATTTATGACATGAGAGAGCAGATATGGGACATTACCAAGTAAATATATTGTGACTGACATATCCAGTCCACATTCCACATGCGGTACACTGGACAGAGAGGTGAGAGAGATTGCCCAGGAAACGAGCCACAGTGTTGAGGCAGCTGCTGCTGGGCGGGCTGTCATCATGGACCCCTACTTCCTCGGTGAAGCTTTGGTTTATTCTTTAATTTCCTACTAGAAATAGAAGAAACTATTGTAATATCTCATCAACCTATAACAATGACTAAACCGTTAGAAGAAGGGATGGAACATGTTCTCACGCAGTACTCTGCAGGTGGTCCAAGAAAATTAGTTCTGAGCAGAAGGAGAATAAGAAGATAGGAGAAAGTGAAAGGATGGGGGCAAAAGGAGGAGGAAGGAGTAGGAAGGAGAAAGGAGGAGGCTGGCAGGAGGAGAGAGAAGCAGAGGAAGAACAGAGAGATACTGGTTTTCAAAGTCATCTTGTAAGGGATATTCTTTTAGGCGCCTGTGACCTCAGTAACATTGTCAATGAGATATGAGTTGTCTAATCTCCATGGTTCACTTTGGAGGCCCAAGGTGTTCAGAGCATGAAGATGGATCAGCCTGGTTATCCCATCCTAAGAGGAGCATTGATAAGTGGGACCTTGATGACATGGGGGAGGTGGCCCCTGATTGTGCTCCACAGGACAGAGCAGGGACCCAGGACAAAGTTTCAGTGGCTCCCAGTCCACTCAGGCAGTATATGAAGGCATCCAGGTTCAGGAGGGCAGCCTGGGTCATGTGCTGGGAAGTCTCATCTGGGTGCAGGATGCAGGGGATGGTGTCCGTAGTGGGGCCTCACTCAGGACAGGCTGGAGGAGAGACGATCCTGACAGTCGTTGGCCCACTGCTGTGAATGGCCACATGGGGCCACTCCAAGGAGCTTGAAGTGGGTCCAGAGACTTGTAGGGCCTGGGTGGGCTCTCCAGATGCAGGACCACCTCTTAGAGATGTGTGAGCGAGCAAGCCCGGAGCACAAGGCCCTCAGTGTGGAGATGGGCTGGGGCACATTCTGGAGCCTGTGGCCAGGAGGCACACATGAAGGGGATGCTCCTGGAGAGTGTGGAGGCTGCCTTTCTGGATGTGAAGGGCTGTGAGGCAGCGCTCGCCGAGGTCAAGGACTGAGTTCTGCCCGGCAGGGTTGTGGGGGCGCAGGAGCCCTGGGAGGCACGGGTGTCTGCCATCCAAGGGCATGCGGCTGTCTTCTGGTCCTTCCCTCTCATGTCCACACCACAGGCTGGTCTGGGTTGCACCGCACACCTGCACACTTACCCCAGGTGCCAGGCTGGCAGGAGCAGCAGAGCTGGGTCGGGGGACACACTCGGACAGCTCCTCATCCCAGTCTCGGTGGCACTAGGGTCAGTGAAGAGGAAACAGAGAGGCGGAGCTTAGGAAAGTGGGGAGCAGACCAAGAGCTGGAGGGGAGAGCAGGAAGGGGCAGGGGCTGAGAAGAGGTTAAGGACGCATCTCTCACAGGCACCAAATACACACAAGGGAGGGAGTCACTGTGCACCGCAAACATGCACCAATGAGAAAGAAAAGAATATTCTGTGGTAAACAGTCCAAAAGAGAGATGAAAAACTTGTCCAGAATATAAATAAAGCAAATAATATGAAAATGTGCATTCTTCTCCTCTAGTCAACAAAACATACTTTAGTTGTTATAATCCGCTGGTGTCTAAAACAAGTGAGCAAAATGTTGGCTACGCTTGGCACGCCCTTCCAGATGAGGTGGTGCTGCAGCCTGGTGAAACGCCTGGCTTCACCTTCTCCAGCACCATCAAAGTGTCCAGAAAGAGGAGAAGATTCAGAGAGGCATCTGTTTTCCCACGAAACTAAAATGTCACGCTCACCCCGCTGGCCTCTGAGGACCGTGCCATCAGTGTGTCTTCATCCTTCTCTCTCCGCCATTCATAGGTCTGACTGCCCCTGTGCTTAGGGTGTGACGGCTCCCCAGCCCCTCACTCAGTGCTGCCTGTGGTCACCGTGTCACACTGTCATATTCCCTTGGAGTGGACTCCACTGCATTTGCTGTCTTCTTGGAAGTTTGCAACCTCAAACCCCAATGACCAGCCTTGGTCTCATGGGCACAGGAGTAGAAATTGGATTTTCTAAGTGTCAAGTTCAGGAGCCGAGACAGCCTCTGCTGGCTACCCAAAGGGACTGAGCCCCCTCCTCCCTAGAGAGACACTGGGTGGCTGGAGCAGGTGCCCAGCCAGCTCTTCCTCCAGTGCTGGGGTTCAGAAGACAAAGTGAATGGGGGTGAAGGCTCCCACAGGGAGGGGTGGGCGCTGGCTCTGGGGCAGTGTAGCTAGAGGGTTAGTGCCTGGTTCTAGGTGATGCTGACTCAGGTTTAAACCCTAGAGGATTTTCTATCAATTTGGGGGATCAGTTCCCACTAAACCTCCACATCCAGACGCAGGTGGGACCAGCCCTCCATGAGGCTGTAAGCTCCTCAGTGCTGTGCATCATTCCTTATTTCTTCAGGCGGGGCTTGACAGAAGGAAGTCAGGACCCAGACTGGCTGCATGAAGTGGGGAGGCTCTTGTGGGGGCTGGGCGAGGCTGGAGGCTGACTTGGCAAGGTGCTGCCAGAAGGAAAGCCTGGAGATGGCCGGCCGGCCATGTGGAAACCTGGTTCTGCTGGGAGTCTGCAGCCCTGTGCCCCTGGAATGTGAGGAGTAGGGGTGTCTCATAGTAGAGGTGAGGAGCTGGTTAGGCAGGGTACACTCTGTAACTAGTCCCCTAGACCTGGTGCCCAGTCATGCCTGGGCCACCAGCACAGTTTCTTGTGATGACTGCTCTAGTTCTGGGCCAACAGCAGTGCCCCTGTGCCCCGTAAGGACCCCATCATGTAGAGCTCTCCAGACCCCTGTGTGTGAATCCTCCCCTCTGACCCTAGTGATAGCCAAACTGCCCTGGGGACCACAAGCCAGAAGACAGGGGCAGAAGTGGCTGCTCACACTCCTCTTCCACATCACCCACCAATGCCAGGTCTCGGGGATCAGGCATGGGCCCCAGGGTGACAGTGTCCTCACTGGTGGCTGGAGGTCCGCTGAGGCTCAGGGGAAGCCCTGAGCCCCACGTGGTCCTTGTCTCTTGGCATCATGGGGGGCGGGCTGGGCAGGGCTGGGCCACACTTCCCAAATCCAAGGGTGGTTCATAATGTGACAGAAAAATCCGGCAAGGTCAGTCATGACCAAAGCCAGCACTGATTACTAAGTGGTGATTATTTTTTCAGGTTTTCCTTTGATCAACATACATGTATGGTTTTCACAAGTCATTAACATACAAACGGTTGTTTCAGCAGTCCATTTAATAAATTTTACACCAGAACTTTTTCAAAGTTTATGATTTTTCTGCATTTTTGCTTTGTCTTTGGTTGTATTGGTAAAAATTTTCAATATGGCTGTACTGTTCTGTACAAATATGTTCCTTATTGTAAAAATTATTGAGCTAAGGGTGTACTCAAATAATAACTATCTGCTTACAACATGTGGTTTTCAAAGTACAAGCCATTCGTTATTTCAAAACACAGTAAGAAAGCCCATGCTCCTAAGGGTTTGCACTTTTTCTTGCATAGACATGTAAGTCATAGGTGTAACCATTAGGTGAACAATTATGTAATTTTATCCTGTTTTTGTGTACTCTTCCTTTGACATATTGGTGAAAATGTAGATGTCCTCGCCATAAAAGTCATACTTTTGTCTATCACTACCTTTTTTCCAGGTTTTGATGCTGTGGTGACTTGCAAATGCTAAATCATTAATGACTGCCAGCACACTTAGGGCTAGCATGCAAACCAGATAGACTCAAGGGGAGGTTTGGAGTGGGATAGACACCGCTGAAGTTCGAAGGTGTGTGGCAGCAGGAGCAAAAATCTGAATCTTTGTGCCCTTATTTCCGTCTTCATTCTGCTGAACGCTACTTCTGCCATCTATTTCCCAGGACACTTTCCCGGGCAGGGCATGCTCTCTGGTAGAGAACCGTGTACTGTGCATTATCTGCGAGCAGAGGTGCACGTGATGTGATTCTTGGCTCTTGCGCCTCTCTGCACGTGTCCCTGACTATAGTCACCCGCTCACGGTGAGGCACTGTCTTACAACCCCAGGAGAAGCTGAGTCATACAGAACTCTGGTATACCATGGACATGCGTCTGTATGAGACAGCTTGACATGTAAATTAGGCACAGGGAAAGCTGAGCCACAGTGATCAGTAACACAGTAGAAGAAGTGTGGAAACACCTGTCTCAGAGTTAGGAGACGTGATCTCCAAGGACTTCAGACAATATCTCCTCTGGTGATGAGGGGTGAGACGGGAACTCTGGGCCAGGGCAGGTAGATGGCTGTGGAGAGAGGGCCCTCGGATGAGGGCAGACAGCAGTGGTGGCCAGGAGCTGGAACTGAGATGCCGCTGTAAAGGGTGCTGTCAGGGTCCCAACACAGTGCCCGTTGTGTGGGGTCTGAATCTGCTCCAGGCAACAGGTCTGGAGGACTCACCTTTGCTACCAGCTTCGAAAGTCCCAACCACACACCAAAGGTACATCAGAGCCACACCTGAGGGCCAGGTGTCCAGGGACAGTCCATACCCCTGGGCTATGTAGGCTAAGGCACTCCCATCCACCTTCCCCATCCCTGGTTGGGCTGTGACAGTGGCCAGGATCAGGAAGACTGGCCCTCACGTCCCACCTGCAGGGAGTATGCTAGGCCTACAGTAGCCAGAGCCAAGCGAGTGCTTTCTTGAGACTTGTGAGTGGCAACGTTGATGACTGCACAAGTGAAATATTACATTTAGCAAAAGCTTCTGTGTCCTGCTCAGTGATGGGCCTACATTACCTGGGATGAGCCGTGCAGGCAGAACATTTGAATGCTTAAGGACATGAATTTTTCCTTACATGTTGGATGCTAGAGAATTCCTAATGCTAGATGCTATTAATCCAGCCTTTGATTAAAATTTTTTCTCCATTGTAAAAATGAGCTCATTTCCAGAAAGAATATTATTCAATTGCTGTTCTAGTGCCAAGCTGTCCATAGAAGCTCGGGGAAGCTGGCATCGAATCCTTTCTCCGAGCAGGGCACAAAGGGCCCCAGAAGCCGCCCTCCATGTTCCTGGGGTGCAGACGGCAGTGCTTCCCAGAGAAAGGAACCAAACAAGGTCTTAATGCCCTCTGCCACATCCTGGTTACTCAGGGGTTAACTGACAGGTCCCATAAATAAATTATGGGTACATTTTTAGAGCACTTTGCTAAGAACAAGAATGGCAGAAAATATCACAAGACTGTCAAGTCACATTAAAGCCCAGCTCCTTGCCATGCTCTGTGGGGAAAACAGACAAACTCGACTTTTTGTCATGTATTAAAGGCGATTTTACTGATTGGCTGCTTGGAAAAGAAATTTATCCACATGGTCTCCTCTGCTCCGCAGCTGGGCTCATCCTGCACCGTATTCTTCATATTCTATGAATGTTTCGGTCAGGAACATATTTCACAGACATAAGTATCATCCATTAGGGCCTTTAAAAGTGAAGATAATATCATTTTTAATGTGGATTCCATTATGGAAAAAGCTGTCCAGGATGGGGGTTCTGTCTCTGCGCCATCTGCTCATCTTGGCTGGGTCCTCTGCGACGCTCCCAGTGCGACGCCCTGCCCTCAGAGCCTCAAGCTCCAGGTCCTCACTGTGGGAGCCAAGCTACGTGTTTGGGGAAGCACAAAGGAAGTGATTTAGGGCATCACAGGCCAAGAAGAAGAGGAAAAAATCAATACCCATCACCATCAGATGGAAGTCTTGTCACCACGGCAGTGAACTGGGCCGCGTCCCCCCAGCCTCCAGCCTCCTACTATGAGTCCTGCACAGGAAACCTCTGTTCTTCCCCCAGGGTGCACCCCAGACCTGAGGCAGCTGCATCTCAGAGGAGCACAGATCCCCAAGCTCCACCTGTGCCCCAAGTCTACCCTAGCCTCTCCAGCCCCTTTTCTTTCTGCATGTGACAAACACCTGCAGGCACCAGTGGTATTGTCCCCCAAGCTTCCCTCTGTCAACCCCTCAGCCAAAGCCTCTTTCTTCAGCTATATTATGCATCACCTGGTGTGTTATAGCAATGAGTTTTTTTGTTTGTTTTTTATTTTGGTGCCAGAAATCAAACTCAGGACCTCCCACTTGCCAGGCAGGCACTTGTCCTGCTGAGCTATCTCCCTGGCCCTAGCAATGAGTTTTTGAAGACAGTTTTTTAAAACATAATTTCATTATATTCAACATGGTCTCAAATCCATTCCTTCATTCTTCCATTTGCTTGATCACATTTATGAGGTCTCAGACTTCTCGAAGACTTTCTGCAGTTCACGGGGGGTAGAGAAGAAATAGCCCCAAGAACAATAGGGTCATTTAAACCAGAGTGCTCTGATAGGGGTGGGTTTGGGGCAAGAAGGGTCAAGGCCCAGGGTCAGCTGCTGTGAGTGCAGGTGTGGGTACCATAGGAAGTGTCTGCAAAGGGTTGCAAGTGCCAGAGTCCCAAGCAGATTGGATATATAAGGCCCCTCAACCTCCTGTCGCTTGGCTATAGGAGCAACACCTTGGCTCAGACAACATAGATGAGCAGGGGTCAGAAGCTCTGATCCAGGACCCTGAGGAATACCAAGTCAGGCCTAAGTCTGGATATAAACATAGAAATTCCTCAAACCCTTGAGCAGCAGGATCTAGAAGCTAAGTGCCAGAACCCAGGTGGTGACCCCAGAACCACTCACAGCCAGGTGACAGGGATAGCTTTTCATTCTCTTGTTTCTTTCTCACTTCTGTTTTTAGACAGGAATCCTACCGTCTTTTTTCTCTGGGACATGAATTGACCCCCTTTCACCTTAATCACCTGCATGGTCCAGTGGAGACTCAGTTCCGAAATCACTGGGCTAAAAATCATGCATCTTGAAAGAAAATCTTGCTTCGGGACACTAAGTCCTCTGGAAATGACAGCTCATAATTGTAGATTCAAGCATAAAACCCCCAAGCAAATTTAAGTATGAGGTAGATGTGGCCCCTTCCATACATGTGGCTTGTGTCACCAAAACAAGGCTGTGGGGAAGAGAGAAGGCAGAGGATCCCTACCAGAGGGTGTCCCCAGATAGACTGGTCCCATGATGGGCCAGCCTTCCTCCCCCACGTCCAACTGTCCACCCTTTCTGGAGTCTTGCCATGGAGGGGAAGCCCGCAGGAGTCTGTGTTTCTGTACAGAGATGAGACTCCTGTCCAGGAGGCTCAAGAAGAGCAGACACCTTGTCCACAAGGCCCCCAGTGAGTTCTCCCATGGAGTTGCTGTGTGACATCCTTGGTGTGAGGACCCGGGAAGAACAACTTCTGAGAACATTAGACCCACACCTAAGGGCTCAGGGCTGTACTGAAGCAAAACCAGAAAACTGCTAAAGTCTCCACTAGGGTGTTCAGACTTCATCCTCTTCCCCTTCATAAGGGAAAGAACTTGAGGTCGAACCTTGACTTCTTGGACAGTAAGGCACTGTAGTTGTCTGTGTGCGCACAGTCATGTAGAGCATCCTATCTTTAACACTTCTCTAATTACCGGGGAAAGAAAACAAAACCAAAAAAGCTCATTCCCAACTGAAGGAACTGCGGATACCTTTGACCTATAGGAGGAGGATTTGGAAGGCAGACCATCAAGACGGCACCATGCAGCCCTTATCTGCACCTGGCTAGCCCTCACCTGTGGTCCTGCTGCCTCCCTAGTGCCAAACTTAACCCATGTGCGGACAAGAGGTGATCAAAATAAATATATAGTGAATCCCTCTGTATTTAAAAATTAATTTTGATAGAAGCCAGACTGCCACAAATCCCCCAAAATTCTTCCCCTCATGTTCAACGCACCTTACCCACACTTTCTGAAGTGGTTCTGGGAAGTCCTCCATCCTGAATGCCTTGAGTTGTGCCATCCCAGCTTCCTCGACATCCTAAATTGATTGAAAATTTTTACCCCTCATGTCCACTTTGACTTTGGGAAAGAGTCAGAGGTCACCCAGTGCCAGACCTGCTTCGGAAAGTGGCAAGATTGATGGGATAACTGTGTTCACAGTGACATAGAGTTTTCAGAGGGGTTTCACGGTAATCTGGCTTATTAATGTAAAAATTGTTTTAATGTAAACATTCCATAGTTCGTGATCATTCCTTACATGTGTGCTGGGCCATGCAGAGGCCAGGTCGGGGCAGGGAGTGAGGTGCAGTGTGCAAGGGGAGTGGAAACCAGCACTGCTCTTGCTGCAGTCACCTCAGAAGTACAGACCCTCAGGGCAGGGCAACGGCCCTCTCTGTGCTTCTGCATTAACCAGAGCACCTGCTTTGCACTTTGGAAATGAAAGCTGAGAAAAAAATTAAGACTCGATAAGAGGTATAGCAAAGTCGAGTGTTAAGCAATGAAGACTCCTTGCCTGTTAAGGAAGAGAAAGCTTAGACTGACCCCCAGAAATGGATGGATGGCCCAGATCACCAGATCATGTTACCCACCCATGCCCCTGTCTTTGTTGGTGCAGAACTTCGTGGTTCAATCTTGTGTTTTTCATATTTCACTGTAGCAGCCATAATTAAGGGCCTTTGAGAACTTAGGTGTAACTTAAATACCTTTTGAGCTAGAATACTGAACCAGAAGGTCCCTGCTTGCAGTGATTCCCCAAAGTCACCCCAAGCCCATTAGTGGTGCCTCAGGAAGCCATTGTCAACTGTCCTCTTCGTTCCTTCTCAATTTAGTGTGGCTTTTGCTTAGTTTTACCCTGTGCAGTAGTCCAAAGCTTGGAAGTACTTTGCAACATATTCTGGGTCTGCATGAAGGACTGGGGAAAGAGGAGACCGGGGTCGCCCGTGCATAGGGGGTTGCAACCACAGGCAGCTCTGTTAGGGAACGCAAGGAGCCAGAGGGTGTTGTTCAGTTTACGGACCATGCTTAGACAGTTAGTTTACAGACCGTGGTGGCACATGCCTGTAATGCTAGCACTTGGAAGGCTGAGGCAGAAGGATCCTTGTGAGTTCGAGAACAGCCTGGGCTACAAAGGAGCTCAAAGCCAGCCTGAACTGCATATTGAGACCCTGTCTCAAAAAGACAAAAAAAAAAAAAAAAAAAAAAAAGAAGGCAATCTGAACTGACGGACCAAGCAGTTACCATACATGACTCATTCTACTGGGAAACCCACTGGGGATTGAATTCCACATGGACTGGGGTTATTGACACAAACTCGGGCTGCCTTGAGCAGGACTTCTGAGGTCAAGGACCTCAACAAATAAAAGCTTATCCATACCTCCTCTGGGGCCCCACCTTTCCCCGTGCAGGTACCAGGACTTAGGTGTGTGTCCTGCTCTGTACGTCATTCCCCAGGATAGCGCAGGAACTGGAAGGGCAGCGCTGGTCGTTAGCATGGTGCTCAGGTCGAGGACACGGAGCAGCAGCAGCTCCACGCCCTGCCAGCAGGTGAGCCCCACAGCTGGGCAACGGTGGGTGGCCTAAACCTTCCCTGAGTTGGTCGTGCTCTTCACCGACTTAAGTGCTTCCTATCTATCAGGTTCCCTGTGTTTCTGCTTTCTGCAGATGAAGGTCTTCCTATAGGGCAAGCTTTAGAAAAGAGTATATTCTTTTGCTTCTAAAAACACAGTTGCCCTGAGCTCCATGAGAAGATGAATGCAGGTGAGTAGAGACCCCAGCAGGGCATGGGAAGGGCTGGGAGAGTTTAATGTGTGAGCAGGGGCACCCTCCCAACACCCCTCATGGGGGCCAGCCAGATTTACCTGCGCTCTTCCGTGTCTAAAAGTGGAAGCAGCCCTAAGTGAGGCCCCGTGAGTTACGGAGCACCCTGCCTGTCCAAGTTGCCCCTGAGCTGGGAGAAGGTCCCCTGCTCCCTGTCACTACCCAGCCTGGCCAGGCACTGAGCCCAGTGACCAGAAGCCACCTGAGGGCAGACATTTCTTTCAACCCCAGCCCCAGGCTTGCCTTGCTTGCTCTCCCCTCAGTGGAGTCTGAAGCAGAAGCTGATTTTCCATTTCTTTTTCCTAGAGATGATGCGCTGGCGCTAAAATTTCAAGGACAGGGCTGCCCTGGAACCTTTTATTTCCCAATACACTCCCTCAGGACATTTTCTGCCTTTTCCAGGCCCTAGAGGCCCAAGAACTCAAGGGAATTCTTCTCCCTCCTGACTTACAAGGCCCAAACTTCAGAAGGAAGCTTCTCACCGCTAATCACACTGATCTCCACCACTGAGCACAGCCTTAAATCCCAGGGATCAGCAGGGGAGGGGTTAACTGGCATCTTCCCGCATGGTGTGAAGTCTCACACCGAGATTCGAGATTCGCTTTCATCTTGGGGATCACTGCTGCAGTGCCTTCCCCTGCCTGAGAATCCAGGGTTCACAGGGGAAAACACAGAAACAATTACAGATGGGGATAATCCTGGTAAACAATTATTTGATAGAATTATGAATATACATAGGTTGTCATCTCACCTGTCATAAGACCATTAATGCACTGGAGTTTTGAATAGCGAAACAGACAATGGGAGATATTCAGACGATCGGATAAATAAAAACAATCATTTTTCTTTGTAGGGGCAAATAATTGAGTAAATACCTGGGAACAGCAAGACACTCCTGTGGAAAACACTAATTAAGGAGATTCTGCCAGGCCGGGTGTAGATGAGGCAGAGCACAGAGGCAAACCTGTGCCCCACACCTCTCCCTCTTCTTTGAAGACAAATTCCCACATAGGCGGCAGAGTCCATGGGATGCAGCAGGCGGGCAGGGGGAGTCCTTGCCAGGTCTTGGCAGAGACCTGAAAAGGAGGAGCCCAGAGATGGTCACAAGCTCCAGATGGGTGGTAGCTGGACAGGGGACAGTGCTCAGTGAGGAGGCATGTACAGCCTCTGACTCCTGCAACGCAGGATCAGAATGTTCTTACCAAGCACTGTGAGTAGAGGAGAGCCATGTTGTATTTTCTGGTTTGTCTTTTCTTTTGTTTTTCTGCCACCCCTACCCAAGGGACGATCCTCTCAAAAGCCAGATCCAGGCTTTGACCCTGTGAAACCTTCTCCTTTTTGGGCTTAAATCTGATTGCTATTTTGAGCAGAGGGGCCAGCGGCCAACTCATAGCTGTCCATGGTTTCCTTGTGCATAACAGAACACTGGAGGCGTACTCAGAGGACGTGCGAAGGGGCAGGGGTGCTTCCAGCTCCAGTGAGCTTTGTCATGGACCCAGTGTCTACGCTATTGCCTTAGAGACTGGAGACTGGACCTGCCAGTGTCTGTCAGACTCAGACATCCACAGTACCCATGCATTTTGTTGTGTGTGTGTGGAAGAGAGAGAGAGAGAGAGAGAGAGACAGAGACAGAGACAGAGACAGAGACAGAGAGACAGACAGACAGACAGACAGACAGAGACAGAGAGACAGAGAGAGAGAGAGAGATTCTGGAATGGAACCCAGGACCTTTACACTGTTCTGCATTCCTTGCCCTTTTGATTTTTGAGACAGTCTTGGTAAATCACTGAATTATCCCTGCTGGGGCTTGAGCTTACAGCCTTTCTACCTCAGCGCCCCCAGAGAGGTTACGGGTGTGAGCCCCACACCTTGCCTGTGGTGGCCCTGGTACATGACATTCCAGTCAATCAGAACTCCCTGTAAGAATATGCTCCTCATGTATCTTGCAGGCCAGTACGTTTTGTCTTGAACCTGGTTCTCCAGATGACGTCGTCAAATCTTCTCTCATAAAGCTGGGCAAGTGTTTCATAAGTTCACTGCCTGTACCCCGTGGGGAACTGCTTCCTTGTTCTCCTTCTTTCCTTTTTGCAAAGGCCTATACCTTTTTTTGAGATCCCAGACCAGCTCGGCTCATGGCTCCCAGAGGGAACCTGCCCCTCTCTGAAGCCTAAGTGCAGTAGGAGGCAAGGCCTTGCTCAGAAGGGGCCCCTGGAGCCTCTCAGTGATCTTGCCAGAGGGTGAAGCCATCGACTACCCACCCAGTGACAAGGTCATCTCGGTTTCTCCACAACTTCATGGGCCCTGCACCAGGGATTGGCCTGTGAGACCCTGGGGAGAACACCCAGGAGTGTCTACACCACAGAATGCCCCAGGCCACCCTGGGCTGTTGTCCTGCAGGAGAGCTGGTTCCCAGCACCTCACACAGGTGCCACGATGGCGTGGAGAGGCACTGGGAAGCAGTTGTCCCACATGGGCTGCCCAAGACTCCACAGCAGCCTGTGATATTTAGAAAGGCTTGGTTTGATCTGGGCAGCATCTCTGTAAACACAAGTTGTGTAATGACAGGCCTGGTTCCTGTCTTGGATATCAGCGTCTCTGTAAGCCCGCTTCCTGAAGGTGTTAACTTCAGGATGGGTGGGAGGAGGGCTCAGTCTTTCATCTCCCCTCTGAGAATTAATATGGTTCTGTTTTTTTTTGCTCTTTGGCCTCAAATGCATGACAAACACTTTCTAGAGACAGTCCCGTAGAAAGGGATTTAGGGCACCGCTTGTTTTAGAATCAGTGGCTCTCGAGGACAAACAGTCACCTTGTTGCTGTACATTCTTTAAAAATTCTTGGGGCTGCTCAACATCCTCTGGCCAGAGCCAGTTAATGAAAGCCAAAGAATTCTGATCCTTCTCCCTAAATCATCTGGGTTTTTCAAACAGGCACACTGCTTTGATCTCAAGGATGGAGGTTGGAGTCCCTGGCCTTGTTTGGACTTAGCTGGCGTAGGTTGTGCTTGGATCCTTCACCTGTCAGCGCCGCTTCCACACTGTTCCAGATCGGCTTCCTGGGAGACAAAACCTTTCTGAAAGCTGTGCTGGGTCCCCAGAGATCTGCTGTCTTGTTTTGATGCTTCTAGAAAGTTTGAGGAAATACTCCTAGCCATTTTGAGTTGGTTAAAGAAAAACGAACCACCATTTTCTGTTTATAACTCCACCACTCATCACCTATCAAAATTTCCCAGAACAAACACATGTTACTGAGGGACCCACCATAGCCCTGCTCAGCCTGGCAAAGTGCAGACATGTCCTGGCCTAACAGACACGTCCCCACTGTGCCCAGCTCCCTCGAGAGCCAGGCCAGGAGGTGTGAACACCCTTACCTTGTCAATGAGGAAAACTTTTTTGTTCCTCAGAGCAGCCTTCACACACTCGGCCTGGCCCCACCACAGTTCCCATTTCACAGCAGAATGCTGCCTGGGAGCAAAGTGGAGCTTCTGTCAGGCCAGAGGGAGCCTGCTGGGGATGGACTCTACCTACAAGACCCTGCAGAGACCCAGGATGCAGTGCTCCTGGGGTGGCCACACAGCCTACTGTCAAAGCTAAGATGGCAAGGACAAGAGTCCTAGAGCCAAGGGTGACACACCCACCTATAGGAAGCTGGGAAGCAGGGAAGTAGCTTCAGACAAGCAGAGCCAGAAAATGCAGGCTCCGCGCTCTGGGAGCCTCTGGGACCCATCCCACGAGGAGGATAAAGTAAAAGCGCAGCACAGTCTGAGGGGCGTCAGGACAGAGATGGCATTCGAGCTTGTGAGCTGTGCTGCAGGGAAGAGGGGGAGTGACAGGGATAGGGACCCTGGGCACAACTCCCACTGTCACAGCTCAGAGCCTGGATGATTTATTGGGCCTATGACATCACTCAGTTTTATTAGTCACTTGACATCCATTATCGGCTTCAGGATGCCATCCACGTGCCACCATATACATTAAAGTATCCTCGAGGATGACGTCAGCTCCCTGCCATCCCCTGAGAGGGAGCAGAAAGGATGAAGAGACGTCACCCGCAGGAGGGCTTGGCAGCACAGATCGCGAGGACAGGAAGGTGCACCCCCAAACTGTGTGTGGGCTTTGTCTGTGACAAGCAAGGCAGCAGGTGGAGATGCAGTGCCTCCCGGGAGCAGTGGGGCGGGCTGCATGGGGAGGCAGTCAGGATGCAGCGTTTTACACAGCTTCATGACAGGCCAGGCATCGAGGCCATGGAATCCCTTCATTCACTTTCTTCGTTCATCCCTTTCCACAGTGGTTCTCAAATTGCATTTGCCAGAAGGTCACCCAAGGGCTTTCAGAGGCACAGGTGCTGACAAAACCTTTGAACAATGTGCCCTAGAAGGTCTGGAAGGCCCAAGAGTCCCCATTGCCACTGTCCCTAGTGATTTCAGAGACCACAGAGTCAGGCACCCTAGAATATAGGAGACATGGGACATGGGTGAGCTAGGGTGTGGGGACCAGCCCACATTGGAGACGGTGGCCTGGGTAGACTGGCCTATGTAGGGAGAGCAGAGGACAGCGGGGAAGTGACCACTCACCAGGCCCCAGACTTCTCCCTGGAGGAAGCAGTGTAGGGGGCCAACAGCCCCTGGAGGAGGTGAGGTCTTCAACCAGGCCAGGTTTTCCACACCCACAACAAAGTCCCAAAGCACTGACCGTAAGCACCAGTGGGGACCTGGACCTTCACTCCTGGGGCTCTGAGTGGTTTGCTCAGAGTCAGAGAGCTTGCCTCTGCCTCCCCATGTGCCCACTGCCCTCTTCCTCCTTTCCTTTCTTCTTTACTTCCTTCTCTCTTTTCTGCTCTCCCCGCTACCCCGTCTCTCTCCCTCTCTGTCTTTTCTCTCCGGTTCTCTAGACTCTCGTTGCCTTAATTTAAAACAATCTTGAACTTTCTCCCCACAGCCACTGTGCCTCACCTTCTCCAGAGTGACTGCAGGTGAGCAACCCATGTCTCCTAGGATATCCTGAGACAGACATGTCAACCACTGGTCTTCTGTTGCTCAACACTGGGGGCATTTATGTGTCCTGTAGGATTCTCTAGTAAGAGACGTGTCATCTCTAGGGTCCTGCACTAGGAAATCTAGAGTCCAGACCCTTTAAGCAGAAGCCAAGAACAGCAACTTCCCTGAAAAGCTGAAGGACTCGGCCGATGGGCCGGGAACTTCCACTCCTATGCAGAAAGGGAGCTGGGGACACTTGGGAACGTCCTGTCTGACCCTTGTGGCTGGGCGACCGAAGTGGACCCTGGCTTAACAAGTCCCTGGTGGTGGATGCAGCATGTGCCTGGGATGAAAGCAGTGCAATGAGGTGTGTGTGGATTCAATTAAGCCAGGGCCCTGGTGCGCATACACGGCAGGCCAAGAAGTCCTAAATCACAGACACACAGTGGTGAGGAAAACAGGAGCCAAGAGCAGATTAGAGCACTCATCGGTGCCAGAAGAATGCCTCCTCCAGCCCCTCACGGCACGTGCTGAGGCACCTTGGGACGGGCCATCCGGACCTGAATCCTGCAGCACTCGGCACTGGAACAAAAGCCACAATGTAGTTGCTCCTCAGGTCACTGAAACCTCAGCAGCAGCAGGAAGGCTGCAGGAGTCAGCCCAGTCCAGTCCAGGGTGGGAGCTGGAGGTGGTGGCCAGGGTGGCCCAGGCTTCGGGGCCAGTGGAGCTCCAATGGCCCTGCTCAAGGACCAGTGTCACCAAGGCCATGGCTGTGGATTTGCTTAAACTCTGAGCATCTTTGAGACAGGGTCAGAACAGTCCCTGCTGACAGGTATGTCACAGAGGAGGAAACATTCACTGGCTCTTCAGGAGCTGTCACAATGCACAGTTCTTCCGCAGTGGGACCAGGACAGATGTCATATGTGTGGCTTGGTGTCCCCACCCCTTCTGCTGCCTTCTGCTTGAATATTGGAAATGACTCACTCACCTGAGTGTGAGTGAAGAGGAACATTCCTGTGGGCCACAGTGGACTGGGTGAAGTTCACATTCCTGGTCACCTTGTGTCACCCCAGCATAGCATCAGCATTTGTGTCCTTATATTGTTATTTCTCTTTAGGGATGTGTTTTGTGTCCTAAGCAATATCCCCACTCTACAGGGGCAGAAACTTAATGTTTGGACCCCAAGCAAGGTCAGCAACTTATAAAGAGTGGGCAGCGATGCCCAGGTGACATGGTAACCAGAAGCCAGCAGGGTCAGTTCATCTTGGGCTCAGCTTACACAGATTGGCAATGCTGTCCATAACCATGAGACCCATAGAACAAGTCAGCAACCACCCATGTTCACCTGGGAGCAACGACCAGGAATCGGCGCTCTAGATGCCACAGAGAGGTCACCAGCCCCAGAATGCAGGGGGCCCCACCCATGCCGTCCAGCTGCAAGGCTGTTCATGTGTGTTGGGAGCCACAGGCTTGTGGCAGTTTCTCACAGCAGCTGAAGGACACTCGTATGCCTGGTGGTGTTAAACTGGGAGGGAATTGCGTTCATGAGGGCATTTAAATGTTCTTGGTGCTCCCCAATTTCTTTGCAAAGAAGCTGGGAAGGAGGAAGGAAACCCAAGTGAAGGCAGAGCAGGAGAGAGGACCTAAGGCGAGAGCAGAGGGTCTGGGCTCAGAGCAAAGCAATGAGAAGGAAAAGGTCCTGCTGTCGGGCTCTGGCCCAGGCCTCAGCATTGGATGAGGCTGTGGCCCAAGTCACACTGGGTGGTGGCAGAACACATGACCCTGGCTCTAGTTCAGGTCTTTGGACCAAGCTTAAGGGCCTCAGTTTACTCCTCTGTGCATTGGAATGGTAGCCAGGCATAGTGATGCATGTCTATAATCTCAGTACTCTAGGAGGCTGAGGCAGGAAGATTTCAAGTTTGAACCCAGCCTGGATGGCTTAGGGATTTAATGAAACCCTGTCTCGAATAAAAGAGTTTTTAAAATCAGGGCTGGGGATGAAGCTCAATGCAAAGGCCCTGGCTTCAGTCCCCACTACTGTAATAAACAAATGAAACAAAGAAAAATGGGCTGGGAATCAAACTTGCCTTCCAGGCTTGTTGTACTCTGTCAGCAGTCAGTCCGCGGAAAAATGAGCTGGCATCTGTCATGGAGACCATGACTTCTGGGCCCTGCACCATGGGAAGTTCCTGTACAGCCCAGCCCTGCACCCAGGGCCTCCCCTCAGCATCAAGGGAAAGAAACCATCAAGCAAACAGAAGACAAGAGCTCATTCTGGCTCTGGGATGGCCTGCTCGTGTCACACCATCTGAACAGGTTTCAGATGCAAAGGAGCAAAAGCGACGGGGACCACGTGCAGATTCTGGCATGCTCATCCTGTGCCCGCCTGTGTGGGGTTCTCAGGGCCAGTAGCAGAACCTGCTCAAGAACAGAGTGTGATTTGGGTTTCCTTGATGGTCCAACTCAAACACTCGGCTCTGCCTGACACGCCTTCCTGTCCCCTGTCACATGGGGGCTGCAAGATAACAGAAAAGGTTAAGTTCACAGAGATCCATAATTACAGAGAACCCTGGCTTCCAAGCCAAAGTAACAAGATTAATACCTTTTTGACAGAATTTAATAATGCGGTTTTATAATATTTAATTTTGTTCAGAAAATAACTCTCAGTAGGAAGCCCCCTTTTCCCTTGACTTACTTAAACATTATTGCTTTAAAACAATTTAATTCCTATTTCTTGGCACAAAGAATTTATTATGTAGACTTGTTGTGGTCTGATCCTTATGGGCCTTTGTGGCATGGATTAACTTCAAGTTAATTTGGACATTCAACCCATTCTGACAGGCGGAGACCTGCGAGGAACAGCAGTTAGATCTGCTATATCTTAACTTAAGGATAACTGACAGAGAGAAACATTGCTTTCATGCAGACAGCAAGGGTCCTTCCTTCTCTGATGCCTGTGTGTTGGGGGTGGTGAGCAACCACGCTGTTCGTCTCCCCTGTGGGTTTCACAACATGCTTTTCACCTGCAGCTCACACTGCAGGAGGGACTGTATTGACTGAATGACCCAGTTACCTTCTCTAACATCCAAACAGCAAATAGTGACCCATTGTCCTTTAGGAAATTCCTAGTGGGGTCTTCTTGTTAATATCCTGGTGGTAAAAACTAGTGAAAAATCAGATACATCTTGAGACCGTAAGGTTAAGTGAAATAAACCGGATACATGAGCTTTGGTATCCCAGGGTTGCTCTTATTAGAGGAGCCCAAAGTATAAATAGATGAAAAAGCTAAATAAAAGATAAGAAACAGAGATAGCTCTTTTGCAAAGTGTAGGGGACCAAGAGACAGAGGAGAGCAAGGAAGGAGGGGAGGTAAAAAGAACTAAGATATGTTAAGTGCAGACACCAACTTCCCCAAGGAATCTGATCATTGTGTAGCACAAACATGGACTTAAAAAGACACTAGTGAAAGTGAATTGGTTCCATGGGATCTATTCTGATGAGACTGAAGCTACAGAGAAAAGAGGGAAGGGATCCAGCTTCCCTAAAGAGCAAAACCAGCATAACCCAGGCACCTCTCCTCAGGAAATAAAGTCACATTTGGGTCATCCAGGTGTCTGAACAGCATCACCTTGGCTGTCTCTCCGCAGCGAGAACCATCTCTGCACTCCTGACTGTCATGGTCCTCGCCACCTGGGCCTTCTCCATCGCTCCCAGTAGCATTCTTGCTGGCTGCCCACTGCCTCGTAGGAAAAGAGGGGTGAAGGACACATGATGGCCCAGAATCGGTTGGTGGGGAACCCAGCCAAGGCTCTGAGCTGGAAGTGTCAGAAGCTAATATGCAGGGAAGATCCATCTCTGACTTTGCATTCCTGCCCCTCTTCACTTCCATGCCCTTTTCCAAGTCCAGGCCTCCACAGGGCCCAGATGCAGTCACCTGAGAAGGGGCCTCCGCAGGGAGGTTGGAGCTGGGGAAGAAGCTAGAAAGCCCTCAACAGCCTTTAGGGTGACAAGAGGCCAGGACACTTCTGAATTCATACAGAAAGTGCTCAGAACAGGGTCATTCAACGCCAGTGTCCAGGGCTTGGGACAGTGGCCCACACAGTTGCTGTTCCTGGGCCAGGCACTGTGTAGGATATGCAGCTCCTCTCATTCATCCTCTAGCAGCCACGTGATTTGGACTTCATTTTCCATGTTTAATAGCAGAGGTGACGGGAAGGTCACACAAGAGTAGAAGCAGAATGAACACATGTGTCCAGCTGTCTGTCTTTGAACTCTTCAGAAGAGGTTGCCAAGATGTGGTGGAGTGCCGTGGGGTTCCCCAGGCCCCTTCCTCACATGACGCTCATCCATCCTGCAAAATGCTAGGTCCTGGAAGCCTACCCCTCCTACCAGGAATCTGCCCCCACCAAGGCAAGGGTGGCTCCCTGGGACACACACCCACTGGCTGGATGATACAGGGAAAGGTGGATGGGCTGCATGGGTATGCTTTTCACCCACTGTAGAGTTGAAAAAAATCATACCTTGGAGCAAGTTAAACTGGGGACCACCTGTAGCTGTACTGACCCAAGGCTTCCTTCTGGGAGGTACTAACTTCTACAGAAAGATTTCTTCAAACATCATGGCCCATAGAAAGTTCCCCTTTTAGAAATTCCTACAATTTAAGAGCACTGTGGGATATCTTGAGCTAGATATCTAAATGCCTACTGGAAGTCAGTAGCACGAGGTCTCAGACCTCATGAGAGAGATTTTCACCTCAGTGTGGTAGGAGAGCTGGTTTGAGGCCACTGCCCTGCTAAAGACAGCTACAACTGTGCACCCAAAACATCTGTGTGCAGAGGACAGGGGCAGTGAAGGACAAGACCCAGGGTCAGAGTCTCAAAGAAGCAACAGCAAAGGGGATGAGCCACATTTCCCCCACTGTTTCTCACCAACTTGCTAGTTTTCATTACCAAATATGAGCACTGTATGAGGCTGTCTAGGGAGCAAGGGCTGGGATGAAGTTGAGAGCTTGAGCAATTTTTAGGTTGATCCTTGTGAAATATGAAAGGGAACAGAAGCAGAATAGGGCCATGATGCATCAAATCATATAAAAGAAAAGGAAAAAGAAAGAGGGGTTGAACAGGGAGAGCCACAGCTCTGCAGACTGGACAATGTCTCTACCAACCCTAGAGGGATCATCAAAGCAGGTTGCACAGGAGAGGAAGCCTGTGCCAAGCAAAAATGCTCAGCACCATCAGAGAGCTGCAAAGGACCAGCTGGGGCTGGATTGCAGATCGAGACAGATCCAGCAACACTGAGCTACAGACTGTCAGCTGCACGTACTTGTTCCGGTGAAAGCCAAGTCATTTTTTGAAGGGAGAGCTGAGCAGCTCACCTTCACAGCTGCCAGATTCTTAAAGCTTAAAATATTTTAGTGGGAAAAACAGAAGACAACTATACTAGGTTGGTCATAGTTAAATTGCTTCAAAAACTGAGGCAAAATAGATTTAGTCAAAGACAGAAAAAATAGACATTACCTTCAAGCAAGTAATGTGGAGAGAATTGTCAACTTTCCAACAGAAATGTTGAGATCTGGAGATCACTGGGTCTGGGTGGTGATTACACAGATCTGAAAACCACCAAGCTGTATACTTAGGGGCGTGTGCTTTAGTATAAGGATGCAATACTTCAGTAAAACTACCTAAGACAGACAATAAACAGTAGAAAACCTGTGCAATGTGAAGTAGTCAATGAGAAAATATGAAAAATGTGACCTGATTTACAGTTTCAAAGATGATTCCAGGTCTTGTGCAGAGAATGGCTTACAAAGGAGAAAATGTAGAAGTTGGATCTATTTAGGAGTCTAGGGTAAACAGCACATGAAAACTGGACTGGTGGTAGAATACAGACGGAGGGGGTGGAAAGATACTAACTTGCAAGTTTCCTGAGGGAGGTGAGATGTGAGGAGACTGTGAAATTAGGGATAATTCCTGCCGTTTTGGCTTCAGTCACCAGATAGATAATGGTGCCATGTACTCAGACTGGGAAAACTTTGAGGATGTGTTTTCACAGGCAATGAAAAGTCCTGTGTGGACATATTTTACTTTAAGTAGGTAGCTACTAGACATCCAAGTGGAGAAGAAATATTAGTTCAGATTTTGTCATTACTTTGATAAATTTTAAATTTAATTTCTGCTTGTACATGAATGCATGTATGCACAATACATAAGTGCAAAAATGTATCCTTTTTTATTATTGACTTTCTTTTCCTTTTTCTTAAACTCCTCATCTCCCTGGTGATCCTCACACCTCAGTACCTGTAGGTTTCTGCATGCCAACTGAGTAAATGCCCACAGTGTCCTCTCTCTGTCTTCCAAGGATCACACAAGGCAGGTGAGCACCGTTTGTTTTGCAAAGATTGAATTCTCTTCTACTGACTTTCTGCATTGCTCAACAATCCAATCCCACCCCCGCCCTTGTGTAGCTCTAGTTGATTATATTTAATGGCCACTTCATAGTCCATCAGGTGGACACTGTCACTAATTTGACAGTTCCCCTCCTGACAGGTATTCTTTCTGTGTCTACATTTCTAATGTGAACAACTCTGTAGTAAATAATCTGGAGTAAATGTGTTTACATACCAGAAGTTTTATTCTCTGAGAGGTTCTTGGGGAGAATTCCCGGGTCTAGGGGCAAATGTATTTTTAACTTTAATATACCTTATCCCTTTCTCCCCACCTCCCAAATGATAACACTTTATAATTCCTCTGACAGTGTGTGAGTACTCTTCCACCCATACCACTGCCAATTGTTACTTTTAAATATTTAAGTTTTTAAAAGTTTATAAGTGGAATGAAATATATATTGTCACTTTAATTAGCATTTTCTCAGCATTAATGAATTCAGATCTCTTTTTATATTTCTTGGCCACTTGAATATGCTGCTCTGTGATATGTTTATTCATATCTTTAAACATTTTTCTATTGATCTTTATTTTTTATTTAAGCTTTAAAGGTTATTTAACTGTCTATATATCACAGTTGATTTTATATTATGGATATTTGAGCTACAAATATATTTCTGCAGATCTGTTATTTATCTACAGGCTATTTATGATAAATTTTGAGCTTTTTCATTCCAAATGTATGCACATTGTATTTATGCCTAGATTTTCTTTTTCTTTATATTCTGAGTTACCAGTCTTACACCTTTCTAGAATCTCAGCCCCAGATTTTATGCTGTGGCCTTGCTTTGCCTGCAAGAGTTTTCTTACATTTATTACTTAATGCTTCCAGAATGAATTTTAGGAGCTAAGTCATCTCTGGTTCTCTCATGGGGACCACTGGCTGTGTCCCTACCATTCATAAGCACCCCGCTGCCTTTCTGCTGACATGAATGCTCACTTTTGTCCCATGTCAAGTTCTTATACCTCCTGGGATGATTTTTGGCTTCACCCCGTGGCTCTCTCCCCATGCCCACCCCCATGGTGTGCACATCCCTTTCGAGGCTCTGTAGGATGTCTGGAGCTCCAGCAAGGCTGTTCTTATTTTCGTAATTACCTTAACTGTTTGTAGATATTTGTTCTTTCATAAAGACGTTACCATCACTTTAGCCAATAGAACTTTGGCTTCGACTTGGAATTGCTTTAAATTTGCATTATCTTAATTTGGGGAGAATGAAGATAATAAACCTCATCTAAGAACATGACTGTTGGATGCAGATAGAGGCCATACTCATAAGTGAAATAAATCGGACGCACATGTGGAGACATTGTGCTGTCTCCCTTGTGTAAGAACCTGAAAGATTAAGTGGAACCCAAAACATACAATAGGGAAAGAGAAAGAAACTGCTCAAAAGAGGAAAAAACTGGGATTAGGGAAAGGAGAAAAAGAAAGAAGGAAGGGGAAAATATATATATGTATACAGGATGGCCAGGATAACTGTACAGCTGATGTCTATTGGTTTATTGAAAGGAAGTTATTTATTTATTTATTTATTTATTTATTTAGACCAGTTTTGCATGCTTATATCTGGTCATCTGAATAACTAACTTGAAGACAACAATAAGCAATATAACAACCATTGCTGAATTTTATCATCTTGTTTGGTAAAACTCTGTAGCATTATAATTTTTTTGTTTTTATTTTTTATTCCCTTTAATGGTTTGATTAATCTTGCATTCTTGCATCTGGTAATGTGACCAACTTTGATGAAGATAAAAATATGTAATATAACAACCACTGTTAATTCCTATCATTTTGTGCTGAAGCCAGCCCTGTACCATTCTTATTGCTTTTGCTTTGTTTTGTTTTTGACTATGTTGTTGGCATTTTGTTATTTTTTTAAATTCTCTTGAAAATAAAAAAAGAACACGACTTGTTCACTTTGTCCTTTATTTTATTTTAAAAGTAAAAGAACAAAAACATATTAACAAACAGACCGCCACTTACAAAGTAGCACAAGAATAGCACAATCCAAACTGAATTACAGACAAGGTGACCAGGAATTAACAATGGTTGTTGTATTACATATTGATAACTTCAAAGTGTATACTTAGGAAAACAAACATAGACATGCAAGATTGATCAAACCACTAATCATTAACTGTTCCTTACAACAAAGCAACATGTCAGTAGTGCAACTATGTTAGCTATCCTACGTGTACATATATGCATACATAATTATCCCTTCCTTTCTTTTCTCTTTCCCTTCATCACATTTGCTCTTTACTTTTGAGCAGTTTCCTTTCATATCTCCTAATTTATATTCACATTTTCAGGTTCTTACACTAGTGATACAATATGTTGCTTACACATGTATATCTGATTATTTCACTTATGAGTATGGTCTTTAATTGTGACTATTTACCTATGAAAGCTTCAAGTTTGTCTTTCTTTATAGCTGAGTAATGCTCCATTTTATAAAAATGCCAGTTTTTTTTTATCCAGTCCTCAGTGGATGGACATTTGGGTTGCTTCCGCGATTTAGCTCTTACAAATTGCACTGCTATAAACATGGGTGCACATATATGATGGTGATATGATGTTTTCAGATCTTCTAAGAAAATACACAGAAGGGGAATAGCTGGGTTGAATGGGATCTCTAGACCTAGTTTGCTGAGGAATCTCCAAACCGATTTCCCCAGTGGTTTAACCAGTCTGCATTCCCACCAGCAGTGGAGAAGAGTTCCTATTCCTCCACAGCCTTGCCAGCATTTGTTATTGGTTGATTTCTTAATGCTAGCCATGCTCACTGGGATGAGATGAAATCTCAATGTTGTTTTAATTTGCATTTCTTGAGTGACTAATGATGTTGAACATTTTCTCATATATTTATTTGCCATTTGTATTTCTTTATCTGAGAAGTGTGTATTCATCTCAGATGCCCATTTTAGGATTGCGTCTTTGAATTTGAGGAGGTTCATGTTTTTTAATTTATGTTCTGGATAGAAGACCTTTCTCTGAAGGGAAGCCAGCTAGGAGTTTTTCTCAATTTATGGGTTCTTTTTTTACTCTGTTGGTGATTTCTTTAGATACGCAAGAACTTTTCAATAAGATGAGGTCCCAGTTGTTGATTCTTTGAAGTGTTTCCCTTGTGGTTTGATGTTTGTTCATGAGCTCTCTGCCTACTCCTATGTCTTCAAGATTTTTACCTAATTTTTCTTCCAGTAGATTTAGTGTTTGTGTTTTAATACTGAGATCTGTGATCCATTTTGACTTGAGTTTGGTGCATGGGAGAGACTTGGGTCGATTTTCAGTCTTTGGTAAGCGGCAAGCCAGTTTTCCTAGCACCATTTATTAAAGAGGCTATCTTTCTTCCAGTGAGCTTGTTTGGCCCCTTTGTCAAAGATTAGGTGCCTGAGTGTGTTTGTGGTCTTCCAGTCTGTTCCATTGATCCTCAGGTCTGTTTTTTAGCCAGTATCAGGTTGATTTTATTATAGTAGCTTTGTAGTATAATTTCAGGTCAGGGATTATGATTCCGAAACCTGTCTTGTCTTTGTTGCCCAGGATTGCTTTTGCTATTCTGGGTCTCTTCTGGTTCCAGATGAATTTAAGGAATGTTGTCTCTAGATCTGTGAGGTATGCTAATGATATTTTAGTGGGAATTACATTGAATCTGTGCAACAATTTTGGTAGTATAGCCATTTTCACTATGTTGGTTCTTCCTATCCATAAGCAAGGAATATTTTTCCATTTATTGAAATGCTCTTCAATCTCTTTTTTCAGAGTACTATAGTTTTCATTGAATAGATCTTTTACTTCTTTTGTTAGATTGATTCCTAAATATTTCAATTTCTTGAATGCTATTGTGAAAGATATGGTTTCCTTAATTTCTCTCTCACCTCGTTTGTTGTTTGTGTATAGGAATGCTATTGATTTTTGGGTTTTGACTTTGTATCCAGTTACACTGCTGACTTTGCTAATTAATTCAAGGAGTCTTCTTGTGGAGTTTTTGGGGTCTTCCATGTAAAGTATCATGTCATCTGCAAATAGCCATAGTTTTACTTCTTCCTTTCCTCACCTTATTCCTTTTATTTCTCTTTCTTGTCTAATTGCTCTGTCTAATGCTTCCAGGATTATGTTGAATAGGAGTGGTGACAGTGGACATCCTTGTCTTGTTCCTGACTTTAAAGTGAAAACTTTTACTAAATTGTCCATTTAGTATGATGCTAGTTGTTGGTTTGTCATAGATGGCTTTGATCCGATTGAGGTAAAGGCCATCTATTCCTATTTTCTCTAGGGTTTTTAACATGAATGCATGTTAGACGTTGTCCAAAGCTTTTTCCACATTTATTGAGATGATCATGTGGTTTTTGTCTTTAGCTGTATTGATATGGTGCATTATATTAATTGATTTGCAAATATTGAGCCATCCTTGCATTCCTGGAATGAATCCAACCTGGTCATGGTGTACAATTTTCTTTATGATTCACTGCATTCTATTTGCTATTTTATTGAGTATCTTTGCATCTATGTTCATTAGGGAGATTGTTCTATAGTTCTCTTTCTTGGTTGGGTCCTTCTCAGGTTTTGGTATCAGTATAATGCTTGCCTCCAGAAATGAGTTAGGGAAAATTGCTTCCTTTTCAATTTCATTGAAGAGTTTGAGGAGTGTTGGCATTAAATCTTCTTGGAATATTTTATAGAATTCTGCTGCAAATTAATCAGGGCCTGGGCTTTTATTTGTCAGTAAGTTTTTAATCACATTTTCATTTATTTATTTATTTATTTATTTATTTATTTTTGCGGTACTGGGGATCGAACTCAGGACCCTGCGCTTGCTAGGCAAGCGCTTATTCCACTGAGTTATATCCCCAGACCCCACATTTTCAATCTCATTAATTGATATTGGGTTGTTCAGGATTTTTATATCTTCCTGATTCAACTTTGGTAATTCATACATATCTAGGAATCTGTCCATTTCTTCTGAGTTTCCTAATATATGGGAATACAGATTTTCAAAGTAGGTATTAAAGATCTTTTGAATTTCTATAGGATCTGTAGTGATTTCATCCTTTTCATTCCTTATTGCATGAATTTGAGTTCTTTTCTTTTTTAATAAAGTTGGTTAGGGGTTTATCAATTTTATTTATTCTTTCAAAGAACCAACATCTTTGATTCATTTATTTTTTTGTAGTATTTTCTTCATCTCAATTGCATTAATTTTTGCCCCGTTGTTTATAATCTCCTCCCTTCTTTGGGCTTTGGGCTTGACTTGTTCTTCTTTTTCTAAAAGTTTGAATTGCAGCATTAGGCTATTTATTTGTTCTCTCTCTCTTTTCCTTATGTGTGAGTTCACTGCTATAAATTTCCCTCTGACAGCTGCTTTCCTTGCATCCCACAGATTCTGGTAGATTGTATTTGCATTTTCATTTATTTGTATGCATTTTTAAATTTCTTCTTTAATTTCTTCTGCAACCCATTGGTTGTTCAGGAGGTTGTTGTGTAATTTCCAAGTGTTTATGGAGTTTTTGGAATTCCTTTTCAATTTCATTACACTGTGGTCAGATAATATGCATGGGATAATTTCAGTTCTTTTGCATTTAGGTAGGTATGCTCTATGGGCTAGAATATGGTCTATTTTAGAGAAAGTTCCATGTGCAGCTGAGGAAAATGTGTATTCTGATATTGTGGGGTGGCACACTCTGCATACATCTCCTAAATCCGTTTGTTCGCAGATGTGGTTCAGGTCTGTTATTTCTTTGCTGATTTTTTGTCTAGTTGACCCGTCTCTTTGTGTCAAAGGGGTGTTTTGATTCCCTATTACAATAGTGTTATTGATTATTTTACTATATGTGCTCCAAAGCAAGCACAGTGTTATTGATTATTTGCTTTTTCATATCTGTTAAGATTTGACTTATAGTTTGATGCTCCAATATTTGGTGCATACATGCTTAGGATTGTTATCTCTTCCTCTTTCAGTTTTCCCCTAACTAGTATGTAGTGACATTTTTTATCTCTTTCGATTGTTTTTGCTTTGAAGTTTCCATTGTCTGCAAACATAATAGCTACCCCTGCTTTTTTCTGTGAATCTGTTGCATGGAGAATTGTTTTCCATCCTTTCAGCCTGTGTATTTCATTTTTTTTATTTAAAAAAAAATACAAGTACAAAAACATTGACAAACAGACACCAATTAGCATAAAAAATAGTACAATCACAACTAATCTATAGACAAGGTGATATGATCTCAACAGTGGTTATTGCTTTATCCATTGTTATCTTTGAAGTGTAAATATATAAGCCCATATACAGACATGCAAATTTAGTCAGACAATTAATCCTCTCAACAACAGAAAAAACACCAAAACCAAAAATCCAAAGACAAAAAACAAAACAGGCAAACATCAACAACAGCAAAAACAACAACAACAACAACAACAAAACACCAATAGTTGCTGCTTTACATATTGATATCTTCGAAGTGTGGGTTCAAGATAACACATACAGACATGCAAGATTGATCAAATAACCCGTCATCGATTATTGCTTAGCATTAAGTGATATAATACAATAGTAGAACCATGTTAGCCCTCCTGCATATATGCATATTCATATATACCTACATACATTTTTGTCTTTTTCTTTTCTACTTTCCTTCATCCAATCTGTTCTTTGTTTTAGAACAGATTTCCTTCATGTCTCTTAGTTTATATTCCCACCCTCGGGTTCTTACACCAGTGATACAATACGTTGCCTGCACATGTATCGCTGATTTATTTCACTTATGAATATGGACTCCAGTTTTGTCCACTTGCCTACAAAGTCCCCAAAACTGTCTTTCTTTATAGCTGAATAATATTCCATTATATAAAAATGCCACAATTTTTTAATCCAGTC
>PVLD010008520.1:0-83285 GCA_004027595.1 Dinomys branickii
AAAAAAAGAGAATCCTCAGCAACCTGGTGGGAAAATTGAGAGATGGTAATAAAAGTTTGTATCTACACAGCAAATGGGCTAAATTTATTCCAGTCATTTTCTACTCTTAAGCAAGACCAATAATTAAATGAGAACAACTTTTGTAAGTCTGGGTTGAGTTTCCATACTCGAACATCAAATGATATTAGATCTCAGTGTGAGGGTTAGAAGCAGCAAGGCTCCACTTGCTCTTTTCATGGCAAAGACTCTCAGCACTTTTTGTAGAGCTTGTCACAGTGTGTGTCCCAGTTGCTGTCAAACAAGCTGCTATATATCTTGTTAAATGTAGGTTTGAATTAAAAATCTTCAGGCATTTATAGGAAAGTAGTTTAGATATAGCTGAGGGGACTTGGGGAAAGATAAATGACTTCAAATTCTTCCCATTAAGAACTGACCAGAAACAACCATAAGGACGGTGCTTTGTTTAGAGCAACTGACGAAGACTGATAGTTTAATTAGTTTAAAATAAGGTTATAAGTGACAAGTCCTGGGCTCTAGTCGCTGGTAGGATGTCATTAAATATTTCAGAACAAGTGTGCTTTCTGTCTCCGCCCACACACGGAGAGAAAGAAGCTGAAGTGTTTTTTCAGAAACGTAAAGTCGTTTTTAGAACCCCATGGACGGTGCTTTAATCATTGTCATAAATACTCCATTTCTGAAGTAAACTCAGATTTCATGAACTGTGTTAGAAAACAGGAAGGCTCGATTTTCCTTTTCCACTTATGTATCGCTAGCAAAGGGTGTCATATTGGTGGAAAAGAATGACTAGAAATGTGCATTTTCCTTACAGAAATGGGATCATGAAGCTTGAGGCAAACAATGATATGTGCTCTTCAATCTGTGAGTTTGCCCTTTACCCTCTAGGTCATGCTGGCTTTCTTTGAATAGTCATATTCCTTTCTTGTCTTTGAAATAAGAAACAAGATCCTATCTAAACTTGGGTTGCACAATAATCAGAATTCTGTATAAATCTCAGTTTGTGTAAGAAATTGTCATGATTAATGTTCATTTGGAAGAGTAGCCATGAAGTATTAAAGTACCCATTTACAATACACAGACCACAGAATTCTCAGAACACTTTTAAGAGGTTTACAGATGTTCTGAAACCCATACATATATTTTAAAATAAGAAACTTACATTCTGGGCAGGATGGTACCTACTTGCAATTCCAAGCTACTATGGAAGCTGAGGCAGGAGGATCATAAATTGGAGGACAGGCTGCAGTTTAGTAAGACACTGTTTCAAAATAAACTTAAGAGGGTTAGGACATAGCTCAGTGGTAGGGTACTTACCTAGCATGTGTGAGGCCTTGTGTTCCATCCCCAGCACTTAATGAATGAACGAATGAATGGGAAACTTTGATGACAAATTGCTTGATCATTGACACTTATTTCAATGGCAAAGACATGTTAAAGTCACAACTTTCCATATCTCATATTTGCCATGCTCACATAAATCAGATCTTGGAACCGGATTGCTTAATATCAGGAACTTCTCTGCACATCAAGGATTTTAATGTAAATTGCTTTGAGGGCTGGATCCAGAGATACTGAATTTATTAGAGATGGCCAGGAGAAAGACTAGAAAAAAGTATAGAAAGTGATCCAGGAAAGAAAGTTGGCAGAACCTAATCTACAGATGAGGAACTGAAAGTCGAAGAGAATATTAAGCTTCTTTGAAACTACATAGGAGATTATGTAAAAGCTGTATGAGAAGCAGTATCTGGTTCCAAATACTTTGGAAAGTATTAGAGACTGAATTAAGGTGGAGTAGACTTGACAATTTCAAACGGCCGGTGGCACTTTGACCCAAAGAAAAGTCATATTTCATTAGGGCTGTGCCTATGCACTATTTTCCAGAATTACTTTCTCACTAAACTTTTTATTTACTTATTGGCAATCCTGCGGATTGATCCCAGACCATGTTAAAAAATGTTTTGTTTTTTGAGTTTCACTACCTTACAAAGTAACTCAGACAGGGCTCAAACTTGCAATCCTCCTCCCTCAGCCTCTCACAGTGCTGAGATTACGGATGTGCCACATCATGCCTGGTTCATTAAACAATTCTTATGCTGACTGTAGGAACATGGTATGCCATATTGTGTAGATAAAGGACTGGCTAGATCTGTGTGTCTTTTGCAGTTTGAGAATCCATAGGGTAGATGTTCAGAAATGAAAATTTAGACAGATGCCCTGGATCTTGTACATAAATCTAACAGGAGAAAACATAATTAATGTTTTTCCTTTTTAACATTTAATAATGTTTCTGTGGATTTTTTTCTCAGTGCAGAAAATAGAAGGAAGGAATTTTTGCCTTTGAATTATTTCTCCCTATTTCTTTGCATATATATGTTTACAAACTAAAACAAAATCAACCCCAAATTGCTCAGATTACTTCTGGAAATAAAAGAATGTTTATCCCAGCACATATGTACCTTGTAAGATTTTGCTCACTTAAAGGGGTTGTATTTGCATATTGTCATAGTTTTTGCTTTTGTTCCTGGCTGATGAAGGGAGCTGTCCAAGTTCTATTTAATGGACTCATTTTTAAATGTTTTTCTCATCTTTTATGACATTTTCTTGTTTTGCATCTGTTATTCCCAATTGAGTTTCTAAATATTTCTTTGAGGAAACGAACCTCTGCCACCAAACTGCATCTTTCCCTAAATATGCGAGAAAGGCAGATGTCTTGGTGAGATTTTCTTGCAATTTCAGGACAGTGAACATTATCATATATATTTTGTTTGTTAGTCAGTGAGATGATCATATAATTCATCATTCAAGCAGGAGCTTTTTAAAATAGAAAGATATGCTATTAAAAATTAAACCTGTACAATAAGCATGCACTGGGACTTATTGGGCAAAGTGGGCTATAGGGTTATTTTCCATTAAAAATATGAGATCTCTCCCATTTTCTTCTTGTGTTGACTTGGCACTGGTGGACGTTCTCAATCCCAATCGCCTCCCACATTCTGTCAAAGTGACATTTATAGGGTTAGGCATAGTAGTGCATGCCTGTAATTCCAGCATTTGGGAAGCTAATCCAGGAGGATCGCTGTGAGTTGAGGCCAATCTGGGCTACATGGTGAGTTCAAGGCAGTCTGAACTATGTAGTGAAAGCCTGTCTCAAACAAAAGAAAACAAAACAAAACAAAAACAACATTATTTATGGGAAAGGGTGAAAAACTTTTTTATTTTTCTCAATTTTTGAACTTTTATTAGTACATGTGCCTTGGTTACTTTTCTCTCACTGCTGAGACAAAATACTCAACCCCCAAGGGGTGCAGGTTTCAGTCCGTACTTGGTTGGATCCCAGGCAGAGTGGCACATGGTACAGGGCAACCGTTCATGGTGGCAGAAAATAGCAAAAGCAGAAGAGCAAAAAGGGAGGAGGGGTGGAAAGCAGCCTCTTTCCCTCCCTTACCCTGTATGCAAACTGTCTGCCCCAGGGTGGGTGTAGCACTCAGATCCATAATTCCAACACTGGACCGTAAATCAATCTAGAAACTCACCCATGACTGCATGAGGATTGCGGGGGGGGGGCACGCAGACACAAACCATAACATGTTTGCAGTACATAATAATTACAGTCCTCGTGGGGAGTTGGTACATGTACATAGTACATCGTGCGTCTTTTTTTTATTTTCCTCCCATGTCTTGGTCCTTTTTTGCAATAGCTTTTTTTCTTTTTGTTCTTTGTTTATTTTTTGGATTTCTTATATAAGAGAAACCATGTGATACTTAAGTTTGTGTCTGATTTATTTCATTTACCATTACCATCCCCAGGTGCCTCTATTTTCCTACAAAATACTCAAGTTTATCTTTCTTGACATTTAATACACATATATCTCACAAGTCTCTTCTAAACCAACACTCTGAATAATTCTTAGAAGTTTCTTGAAAAAAATCATTCTGTTAGGATCTTATATGCTAGGACTTGGTTATGTATATTTTGTTGTTTCTGGATTATTTTCTTCATCTATTTCTAGCTATTTTTAATTCCTACTCATTGTCCAGCTCACCTATATTCCTTTTGTTAAAATTCCCATCTCCTGTCACTCCACACTTACTGTGGAACTTGAAAAAAACCTTTAATTTACATTTAATTATTTTTAGGAGTAAAATGAGTAATTTTAAGAGATTAGTGATTCAAATGACAAAATATTATGTCTCAATGTCTAATAACTCATAGAAAACAAAACAAACATGCACAAAACTAAAAATCTTGTAATTGTATTCAGGTTTTTAAAAAAACATTGAAAATACCTTATTCATAAAATATTGCCTCAGCTGGAAGATGAGACAGTTGTTTACTTATCTTAAATACCAAGGAATAGTCCAAGAATTTTGTATTTAGAAAGCAATATATTAGAAGGGATAAACTAAATAAACTTCTCATTGATTGATTTTATTAATGTAATTTGTGAACTAGCCATTGATTTTATCATTTAATGCAGCTGTCAGCACAAACCTTAAATTCAACTCAAATATAAGGGTTCCTACTATGTATTTCAACACTTGAGATCTAGAAAAGGGTGGTTCTCACATTCCTTCCTCTGGGTCTCAGGAATGAGAAAGGATTACTTGTAGCAAACATTCAACCTGATTTAAATGTTTTTTAAAAAGAATTCCAGCTGGCAGGGGGAAATTAACTGGCTTTACGCTGCTTTCCATTTTAAGAGGGTGTGTCATACCTCTGAGTCCGTATTTTTAGTTTTCAAAGGATCATACCCTACCCACACAGCATATGAAGTGTTCATTTAAAAGTTTGTTCCAAAGCAATTCACATTCAGAAAGAACTTACATCCTGAATTGGAGAGGTAGAAACACTTCCATAATTTCAGTACTTAAAAGATGCACTCACAGAAATAAATTGTCTTCCTCATTTATATAAACATTTTCAAGGTAGGCATTCACCCCTCCCATTTTAGCTGAGAGTGTGCATATATTTCCTAAATGTTTGAGTGAGTGGATAAGTGATTTCCTGTGGAACATTCCTGTGGATGGTTCAAGGTACCACCAGGTACTAGAGATACCATACTCATATAGTCCAGTCTATCCATTTTTTATTTACTTTTTCATGAGATTTAGAATGATGGAATTAAACTGATAGTAATGTATGAATTTTATCTAATTACAGGTAGGTATATTGTAGGAGTACTGTCTCTCTAAATCCTCTCTTTTATGTAGCTGTCTTTTGAAGACAGAGAGATGCAGTAGATAATGAACCCGTGTTACTTCCTTAATGGGAGGAAATTTTCATTAACAGCCAGAATATGAATACAGTGTGTAACTGACTTGTTCTCTTTGTAATTGTCAAGTACTCTTTACAGTTTCTCTTTAAATCCTTGCTGGAAAATCTTTCCCTTCATTATAAGGGCCTGTCATTTGAAAGATATTCCTGCAAAATAAGGTTTTTTAAAAAGCCACGTGAATAACTTTTGAGACATGAGAATTGTTTTTAAAATATCCAAATTCTGTAGTCTTTTTGCAAAACCCACCCTACTAAGAGAGCTGACTTTCATGAGGGCTGTTTTTAGTTCCTAGAATTGAAAATGTCATATAATAGCCGTCTGCAGGTCTAGTTATCTATATCTAGGTATGAGAGACATGGTTTGTACATTGAGTTTTTACATAAATTCAAGAAAAGCTGTCCATTGTGGGAGTGCGACTCTCATCCTGTGTGGGTGTGTTATCTACGGGTATCAGAGTGGCATTTGACAAAAGAACATATTCTCTGTCCTGCTGCCTCAGGAGAAGTAGTGCTGTAACTCGAAGGCAACTCTCCAGGGGATTTTTCTAAGCCATTAGCCTGCCATTCTAAGAAGAGTGTTAGATGGCTGGGGTTTAAGTTCTTCTGTCACAGCAAGGCAGCGAAGTGTGATCATAAAAGTATATATTTTGTTGCCATATATAGTCTGCCCTCAGTATCCCGGGAAGACTGGCATTAGGAATCCCCACAGCCCAATAACCAAGTCTGAGGATATTCAAATCCCTTGTATAAAATGACACAGTATTTGCATATAACCTGTGCACATCCTACTGTACCTTAATCCTACTTTATCCTTAAGTGTCCCACTTATGATACCTAAGTGTCTTAGTTACTTTTCTCTTTTTTATAGCTGAGTAATACTCCATTGTATAAAAATACCACATCTTTTTTATCTATTCCTCAGTTGATGGATATTTGGGTTGTTTCCAAGGTTTAGCTTTGGCAAATTGTGCTGCTGTAAGCATGGGTGCATACATATATTGCTGTGGTATGATGTTTTCAATTCTTCTGGGAAAATACCCAGAAGGCAATTAGCTGGGTTAAGTTGGCCCTCTAATCTGAGTTTTGTGAAGAATCACCAGACTGATTTCCACAGTGGTTTCACCATTCTAGACTCTCACCAGCAGTAGAGAAGGGTTCCTTTTTCCCCACAGCCTCTCCAGCATTTGTTATTGTTGATTTCTTAATGATAGCTGTCCTTCCTGGGTGAGATGGAATCTCAGTGTTGTTTTAATTTGCATTTCTCAAATGACCAATGATGTTGAACATTTTTTTATATATTTATTCACCATTAGTATTTCTTTATCTGAGAAGTGTGTATTCATCTCAGATGCTTTTCTTTTATTCCTGGGACAAAATATCCAAAGACCAAAGTTAAAAGGTAGCTCAGTTTGTAGGGATTTCAGTCCATAATTGGCTGGATCCAAGGCAGGGTGGCACGTGGCTGAGGGACAACTGTTCATGGCAGCAGAGGACAGCAAAGGAAACCAGATCAAAAGGGTGAAGACAAGCCTCTTTCCTCTTATTTAAACTGCTGGGATGAGGATGTGCTCATCCAATCATCAGGTTGATCCAGCACCGCTTGCCCAAATCCCAGGACCCTCAATCCCAGCATTGCACATTCTAGAATCAGCCCCTTGTGAAAAAGTTCTATAATCATGAGGCTTTGGGGGAACATCTAGACACAAACCATGACACTAATACAATGTAAATGTTATGTAAATACTTGTCCCATTATGTTGTTTAAAGGATTCCAAGACAAAAAGGACTGTACATTTTCAGCATAGACACTTTAAAAAATATTTTCCATTTGTGATGGACTGATTCTGCAGATGAAGAACTCACAAATACTGGACTTAATGTTTATACTTGCAGTTAAATACTTCAGCCCTCTACTGTTCAGTTTTCTGATCTTTCAAATCAGGTAACAGTTGCACCTAATTTAAAGTGTATCAGGGACCATTCAATGGAATGAGTCTGCATCTGTGTACAGTGATTGATTGTTATTTGTGAACTATTATTGCCACTTATCATTAGTGTCACTTAGTCACTTATCACTGGAAGAGTGTTCACATTGTAAGTTAGTCATGGGGTGGGGCAGGGATTGGGAGAGTAGGCAGAAAATGATTCATACTTTCTATGCTCATGGATGTGACAGAATGTAAGTACATAGTGGTTACATCTAAAGAATAAATGAATGATTAATAAAATCACATTATTAACAAGTCAGTCCATTGATTAGGGGACTTTGGGAGTTAAGATTGAGATGAGATTATTTTTACTTTTGGGTTGGAAGTGTATGGGATGATGAAACTGATGGTTTTGAAAACATTCCTTTCTATCTTATGCAAAAATGAAGCAAAATTTCACAAAATAATAAAAGAATAACCATAGTTAATATACTGGGTATCATTATCTTCACAGTTGTTACTCAGTATAATACATAAACAAAAAACATTCTTACAAAAAGAAACAAACAGATAATACCTCAAAACTTTCTGGGTGTGGTCATGCATGCCTGTAATCTCAGCACTTGCAAGGCTGAGGTGGGAGGATCATTGTGGGTTCAAGACCAACCTGGGCTACAAAGTGAGCTCAAGGCCAGTGTGAACTGCATAGTGAGACCCTGTCTCAAAAAGACAACAACAACAACAACAAACACCCCACAAAACTTTCTTTTAAAGGTGGATCTGGAAGAATGAATACGAGTTTCAAACTTGTGAGGAAGACTTCTATCCCAGAGGAACACCGTAGATTTGGGAAAACATTCAGTGGACATGGGGGAATTGGCAATTAATTAAGTTTTGATAATATGTATATTTGCTGTGACTTTCATAACAAACCACCTCAAACTGAGTGGCACAGATGACAGATGCTTATTTGCTCTGTGGTTCTAGAGTCCAGAAGTCAGAGTACTGTCTCAGGGTTGGAGTTTTGTTTCAGCTCTCTCCTTGGCTTGTAGATGGGTACCCCATTGCCACCTGTTTACCTGGTTAGCATCTCTAGTGTGTCTTCCTCTCTTTATTAGGACAATAGTTATGTCAGGTTATGAATGTACCCTAACACTCTCATTTTGACTCTAAGTCTTTAAGAGTTTATCTGTAAAAAGGGTGATTTTCTGAGACATTGGAGGTAGAGACTTTTATGAATTAGAGGGGAGCATGGCCCAAACTACGTACAAAGGTTGGCAATGTAATCTGATGGCTATTGTCAGTTTTGAATGATAGGCTAGGCTTGTGAAATTTGTTTTGTGGATACAGGGAAGACACTAAATGTTTTTGATAGAGAAGGGATCAAGGCAGTACTTCAAAAAATGTTACTCTCCTATGGTACATAAACTGGGTTGGAGAAAGAGAAATGCAAAGTTGAGGTTTCAAGTAGGAACCGTTCCTTGTGAACCCAGACACCCTTAGACTTGATAGGAAGTATAGAGGACCTAAGGAGAGTAGTACAGGAAAAGATCACAGAAGTAAAAATGATCAAGATTTTGGATAGACTCCTATGTGCAAAGAGAATATAACGATCTGAACTTGAATCACTTGGGATTTCCCATGATATAAGGTACCGGGAAGGGGGGGGGTTTCTAACCATCAGTCTTTGGAATGTGCATATAGAATTTAGAATGTGGATACATCCACTGCAGAATCACTGCAGGTGACTGGCCAATGGACTTATGCATAACTCAGACCTGAGTTTTGGTCTTTGGGAAGATGAGAGCCTATCCTTGAATGTGATCAGCTTCTTGGAAACAAGTGACAAATGGTGCCACTCAGGGTTCAACCTCCTGTTTTAAACAAAATGTCTGAAAGAGATTTACAGCTTATAGAAAGGGAAATGTTCTGCTTTAGAACACTGCTTAAATAAGGGGACACTATATGACTCTAGTGATCAGATTTTATTTAAACATACCACTTGTGATAGTTTGGTAAAACTGCAAAACATTGGAAATTCAGTCTTTCAGTTCTTCTAGAATGGAGGTTTCCATGCTTTAAGAGGATTTGCCGTTTCCTTATTGATTGTTACAGAGAGAATAAGAAAAATGGGGTCCCAGATAGCTCTCCTGAGCCCTCCCCAAAACATGCAATTCAAGTGGATAAACTGAGCTTTGTATACCTTTATGTATGTCATACATACAAAGTTTGAGGCAGAAAGTCTAGGATCCTGTCCTAATTCTAATTTAGGCTATTGTGGGAAGCAAGCAAGTCATTTAAAAGTTTTGTCCTTTCGTTCTTTATAATGTAAATCATGATGTAGCAGAAAAATACTTTTATTTTATCGAGATCATCGGCACAGAATGCACCTGGAGAAGAACAGGGTGTGCTTCTGAACACATTCGGTTGATCTCAGCGTGCAGCAGTGGTGTCTGCCTTTAAGCTCAGTGACTTTCAGAGGAAGTGAGATAGTAGACCCTTATACCTAAAACATGTGAACTTTTCATACATGTGTGCTGTGATCAATAGACCTGGGGAAACAGTGAAGGCATGTCTCAGTGTGAGGCTTTCAAGCTTGCTAAAGTCTTGGGAGTCAAACTGGGTTTCCTAAGGGATTGCATGTTCTGGAAATTGAACAGTAGAAACTTAAAGAGAGAAACTATCTTTCCAATTAAAAAGCAATAGTTTTACTCAGACATGCCCTAGATTGAGCTAAATACTTCCTCACATATTAATAACAAACTTTTAAAGCAACTGGATTCATTGATTATTACCTTTTTCTTCAGAAATAACTAACACCTTAGTTTGAGAGAGGCTGAGTAACTTGTAAAACATTCTCCACAGGAACAATGAATTCTGTGATCTGCCTATGCTGATTCCTTGGAAGTGATAACATTTTCCATTCTTTTTCTACCTCTAGCAAAAGAATAAGGTGGATTCCTTGATCTAGAAATTTAGTTTTCATACAGGCTTGCTCACTTATTTGAAGCAGTAGTTTAGCAAAGCCAGAATTTCTTTCCAGTTCCAACTGAGTTTCTTCCAAACTCTGAGTCTGTGGGCAGCTGCCAGTACACAGGCTGGGAGATGTGACACAGTGGTGCCTGCAGGCTAGGAATCTGGTCTGTGGGACATATTGTTATTTACAGAGTTGCTATGTAACTTGGCTGAGGACTCATCCTTCTGTGTTGGAGCCAGACTTTGAGTGTCTTTGGCTAATAAGCAATCTTCCAGAGACCAAAGAAAAATAATTGCTGGTAAGCAAAGGCATTGCTAATCATCAACTGTGTGGCATCTGCTTCTACAATTGTATTTCTAGAAGATCTAGATAGCAATATTTTTTACAAATAGTCTAGTTAATGTACTTTTAGTTATTATTATATTTTGAGCATTGGGAATATTAAGCTAATCAGTAAAGGCCTCCAATTTTTCACAGCAGGCAACAATATCTTATTTATTGATACAAATAGCCAGAGAAAGTGGCATATCTCACCCAAGATGGTGATGATTTTAGTCATTGCCAAACCCAAAGAAGTCAAATGAATATGTTATCTCACAAGTTGCTCTGGATATGATCAGAAACCTGTATGAAACTAGACATATCTTTCTGTGCACATCTGCAAAGGAATGAAAAAATATGACCACTGTGTAAATTTGGGTTGGGTCTCAGCCTTGGCACTAACCATCTGCGTGGCAGTGGGATGTAAATACTGTCAATTGCCTCTCCTTTATGATACGGGCTATAGTTTGTATCTAAAAGTATTTCTATAAAGATTAGATAGGGTGATACTTGTAAAATGTACCGGCACATAAATTACACCCAATAATTCACTTAGCATGCAATGCATTATAATTTTCTTTCCCTGTAATATTGAGCTATTGGTGTGATGTCTCTACTTTTATGTTTTATGACTTGGCAACTAGGATTCCACTCGTATGGACAGTGGAACAAGATACTGCAATTTGACCTGCCTAGGATGTGTGGGACCCAAACCATTAGACATTGTGTGGATAAGCCAGAAGCAGAGCATCATGGCTCTGGATACCGGAGTGAGCGTTAAGGACCAACAAGGCTCTCAGCTCTCCCAGTGGGGGCACATGGTATGCAAATCACTAGCTCTCTGCTGTTTTACCTGCTACCATAAATGAAGGAGAAGCAGAGTCAACAAACTGAAAATGAAGGCAACTTACCAAGCCTCTTCCATGCCTGTGAGAAAATGTGTATATGATATGCATCTAAGACTTAGATAATTTTTCTTGTAAGAAAAAAATTTCTAAAATTAATACTAATATTGTTAACTCTGTTACTTTGTTCTACGGTAGTAACTGTGTTAGCTTTATATTTTTCTTCTCACCATAAGTTATCAAGGGATCACTATATTTCTGCTTTCTATAGATAAAGATACTGAGATATCTTAACTAATTTCTCACATAGCAGTCTTTGTATGTAATGCAGCTGGGAGTTGAGTCCAGAACCTGAGTCTATTCAAAACCAAAAAGAATTTAGAAAGGAATCATTGTGCTTTAAGTGTGAAGTTGGGGGCAGCGAGTCTCTAAGAAGCCTAGAGTTCATTATTATTATTTTAATCTGAAGTAATCTTCAATTGCACCCAATTTTGATGATTTTAACGATTGCTTGATCTTTGGTGAACATAAAGTACTTTGGCTTTTGTGTCTAACAGAAAACACAGGCCAGGAGAAAAGATTTCTGTCTTATAAAGAGTATGTTCCTTGCGAAGTGTTAGAAATTCTCAGAAATGATCTCTAACTTTGCTCCTCTTAGACAGGACTTGTAGATCATCTGCAAATATACAGTGGATCTTCACATTTCCCAGTACCTTGATGCTGTTTAAAAACCAAAAAATAAGATTTCCAGTTTGTCAACCCTGGAAACTTCATTTCCCAATGATAAACATTGTTTGAGGTTTCTGAACTGGTTGATATTTATCCACCTTCTTACCTTTCTCTGCTTAGGGGTTAGACAAACTAGTTAGTCAGGATCTAGTCAGGAGGTTAGAGGTCTTGGTGCTCTTTCTTTTAAGTAAAGACAGCTTAGTTTCTATTTATTTTATTATGCAAAGAATACATGCACATGGAAATAAACAGGCAGTAAAAGTAGAACAAAATTAAAAGCTAATATCTTTTATATTATGCTCCTAGATTCCCAGAAATTAGCAGCAGATTATACAGGTTCCACAAGAACCATTACAAAGGTTCCACAAGAAATGCACATTCTTTATAACTGCATTCCACACAAACATACAGTTTTAAACATTTCAGGTGTCTTTTTATATAGACGCAAGCGCATTTCAGATATATTTTGTGCTTAGGGTTTTTCTTATGAGGTATGTCTCAGAGAGTTAATTTTGAGAAAAATGGAAGAGTGAAACAATGTCCTCAATGCTCCTTCAATACCTAATGAAAAAATAAAGAACACAGGAGTTTGAAAATAAAAAGTAGAAATGCTACTATTAGCACAAAGAATTCAAGTAAAATGTGTTTCACACTCTTTGGAATATAGAAATAAAGGAAATAAAAGGTTCAGCTGTGGTAACCAACTCATTTGGCCCATAGTTCAGGAAGTATTAGACAGAAGACAGGCTACCAAATTTTGAGATTTATCATTGATTTGAATAAAGAAGTGCAATGGTAGTAAGGTCCTTTTGGCCAAAAGAAAATACGACCAAAAGTTTTGCAAATTTAGAGGTAACTATAAGTAGAGATCAAAGAAGTTCCATGCATTCCCAGTGAACAAGCTATGGGAAAAAACACACTTAGGGAAATCTTGGGCAGCCTACCAAAAACCAAAGGTAAAGTAAAACACCTTCAAAGCAGCCTGACAAAAATGAACTATTTTATAAAAGGAAAAAATAATTTGAATAATTCATCAGAAACTGTGGAGGCCAGAAGACTACATTTTAAAGTGCTGAAAGTATAAATAAATTAAATCTCTCCCTCAAGAACACATGTGAAATAAAGACATTTTTAGATAATACAAAACTAAGGGAATTTGTAACCAGCAAAACTGTTGTCAAAGAAATGCCAAAAGAAGTTTCTTAGATTGAAAGGAAATGAGATTGGTTGCTATTCAGATCTTCAGGAAATAATAAAGAGGAGCAGAAATGCTAAGTACCTGTAAAAATAAATAATTTTTTTCTTCGTTTTAAAATATATGACTACTTGAAACAATAATTTCAGCACATTCTTGTAGGCTTGTAAATATGTAGATATAATGCATATGTGAACTAGTGCACAAAGGAGGAAGGTAAATGCACCCATATGGTTTACAAGTTTTTAACATTTAACATGAAAAAAAGATTCTATATAGTCATGAAATATACATGAACTATACTTTGAATATTTTACATGAATTAGTATAATGCCCTAAAATGTCTTTGAAAAAGCTAATGATCTCTAGAGCAACTATTTAAAAATAATAGGTCTGAAAATCTAATGGATGAGTTAAAGTGGAATTCTGAAAACAATGAAATAATGTTAAAGGTGTTAGGAAAGGAAGCAGATGACTACAATGACCAAAACAGTACAAAGCAGGAGGCCAAGTAACAAACAAAAACAATAAAAATGAGACCTGAAGCAGCCATATTAATAATTACTGTAAATGTTCATTTTATTTGGGAAAACATTCCAAAATCAGAAGTGGTTTTCATTTTTTATTTTTGAAAGAAGGTCTTGCTAACTCACTGAGTTGTCCAGGCTGGGATCAAAGTCATGATCCTCCTGCCTCAGTCTCCCTGAGTGCCGAGGTTACAGGCATGTGTCACCATGCCCAACTGTGGATTGCCTTTGAACATAGGAAGATCCTCTTCCATCAGCCTATTTAGATACATGGGGCCCTTTTCACTGCGGGGTGGGGGGAGGGAAATGATGTGACTTGTCTGGGCTGGTGTGTGAAATTTCTTCCTTGGGCTAGCTTGCTGGTTTCTTTAGCTCATAATTTCTTGTTCTGTCTGATTCTGTAGCAGCATACTCCCTGACTTTCTGAGCTCTAGTGGCTACCAGATACCTAAAGTATGTTGCCTGGCTATTTATTTGCATCTTGAAGAAGGGGTAACAAACCAGTCTCTTGGGCAGACTTCAAAAACCTAGGATATTGCTATATGCCACACTCTTTGTTGCCAATGGGGAATCCACTTGGCAGGGCATTTTCTCCAAGTCCTGAAGTTTGTCGAAAGAGCTAACGTTAGTAAAGTGAAATTGCTTTTATAAAAACCTACTTCAGCGTATTTCCTCTTGACTTTTTCCATGCTGGAGCACTGCAGCTTTTTACTTGGATTTTGGAATTCTTATAAAGGTATTTTGATCCATGTAACATTATTAAATTGAATTTTCTGTGGGAGAAACTCAAGTAGGAATTTCTTCTTAACCTCACTTTCCTTATGTTCAAGTTTCTCTTTAAGGAAAAATAAATATGTTTTGTCCATATACCTCTTCTTTCAAAAATGGTAATATTCATATTATTATAATAACCATTGTTCATTTCTTATCATCTTTTTGAAATTCCGGATCTTGTTGTTTTGTTTTGTCTTTGCTGTCATTATTTTGTTATTGCTTTTCTCTTTGAAATAAAATATGATAATATTCAAAGCAATGACAATAAAAAGACAATGTTATTTTTTAAATAAATATCATAGCTCTTTTCTGAGTTGTAGACCAAATGCCTTTGTGATTATTACAACAGGTATATTTCTTTGGTGTAAATGTTTGAAATATGCTCTAATTTACAAGAACAAATATTCTAGCCACAGCTATATAGTTATTCCCTGACATCACTGATTTTTCTTTACATGTACTAACTTGATTTGTAACAGTGGCTTTAGAACTGGATGTTTACATGATAAAAATCTTGAAAAATGGTGAAATTGTTCCACATTTGTTGAACATTAACTGTTTTGAAGATTTTGTCAGCCACTCAAAATGCCATGAAATGTGAACCAAACACACAAAATACGGGCAATTTCCACCCAGAAGAATTGAAAATAAAAGAGACAAGCATTTTCAGATGACCTGTCGTCAATCCGTGTTAACTTCCCATCCAATTCAGGGGGCACAAAAATGCCCTTTTGCTACTCTCCTTGACAAAGCAGCCTCCTTCCCTGACTTATGGGGAAGAGTAAGTGCTTCTGAGAGCTGCTGCGGCCAGAGCTGGCTCTGAAGAGTTATAAGTCCATAAAAAATGTTTTCTTTAAGTGGCCTTTACAACCCCAGACCTCACAACATCTCATTAGCTTTTGCTTTCAAGTATCCTTAATTGATAGAATAAATTTTCTTCAGAAGCTACATTAAAATCTCTTTTTCATGCTTTTATAAGTGATCACATTAATAATAAGGGAACGCAAGTGATTTAAGACTGTGCTTGTTAATTTTGCTCCCTATTTTATTTTCCTTAGAATTTTGCTGTGTAGACTCACTTTACAAGCATGATAGGGCTAAGTTAGAATCCCAAAAATGTGACACAAAGTTATTCATTAATTAAGTCCATTTTTTGGTCACTGTACCCATAGTGCTTACACAGAATTAAGTGTTATGAACACAACATATAAAGTTCTTGCTCTGAGGGTCTCTTCAATATGGGCCAAGGGGCTAATTAACAAAGTAAAATTTATTTAAGGTAGTTATAAGTATTTTCACTATAATGTCCTTTCCAGGAAGATAGGGGTTTATCTGGCTTATTCAGTAGTATGTCTCCCATTACCCAGACACTGTCTGGTACATAGTAGACACAAGATAAAAGCTTGTCAAATGGATTATGGCTGTGATATGATGGAAAATGACAAGCATAGGGAGGGCTTTGCTGATGGAGTGGTCCTGAAATTTACCTTTAGAAAGTCAGACTTTAGCTGGGAGCTGCAGAATCAGAAAGACCCAGTCATGTGCTGATCTATACAGGAAAGACATCCTGGAGTGAAGAGCTTGTTGAGTCTAGCGAGCAGCAAGCCACAGTGGCAGGAGTGTCACAAGTGATCATTGTGTGGTAAGGACAGGGAGGTAAGCAGAAACACGCAAGGAGTGAGGTGTGCTGTCATATGTCAAATGTTTGATCTTAGTCTTCAGGAGTTATTGGGGGATTTTATGCAGGACAGAAAAAGAATTTGCTGTCTTACTAACAGTCCTCTGTAGGGAACACAGTTGGAAGTGGGCACTGCGGTAGTGGTTTTGTGTGAGAAGGTGAATTTTAGCAAGTGGAATTGGTGAGAATCTCATTTAGAAAAGATATAAAGAGGACTATATACACAGCAGAGACAACAGGACTGCTAACAATACAAATAAAGATGATGGTAGAAAGATAACTCCAAGATGATGTCTTCAAGTTTTCTGAATGCTTTTTTCAGAAAGTATCCCTTGTAAGCCAAGTCAGGGAGTTTTGAAAAAGGACGATGATACATTTATTACAAAAGAATGCTAGTAGCTTTCTGTGTTCTGTGTAGAGTCAGGACTACATTTACTAGAAAGTGGGGAAGATTGCAAAGGCACCAAGTAAGGAAATCTAAGTACTGAAAGGCTTCAAAGCTTATGAAGAGAGCTTGATTAGAAGGGGGCTTAGTAGCACAGAACCATGTACCCCAAACAGTGCCCTCCAAACGCTTCTATGTGTATGTGAACCATAAAGTATCATTTGTCCAAAATCCTACAGAATGAGTCTTTCTGTATGAGTAAACTTTTTGGAGAGCTGAGTTTACTTTCCAATGTACCTACTTTTTATGTCAATCGTTTTATTGGAAATTATTCTGAAATATATTTAATACAGGTCAGTCTTCTGATGTGAACGTCATTTAACCTTCTTCTACCTTACCCATGGTAACTTTAATGGCACAATATCTACCATTTATTGTGTACTTATTATATGCAAAGGCACTATTATATGCAGGTACTGTGCAAAGGAGTTTTTACTTGGCTGTTTTATAGCTCTCTGAAGTAATGACTATTATTATTCACAATTTTTAAGATGGGGAAATTGTGGCTCATGGGGGATGTCTACTGAAATGGCGCTGTGTAGCTAATATGCGAGAACATAAAGTAAACCAAAGGCCTTAGGAGTTTTAGAAAATCAACAGAGCGCATGAGTAAAGCATGAAATGGCAAAATGTTTTTACTTTTTTTCTCCCAGGGAGAATTCAATGACATTATGATCAGTATTATTTTATATAATGTGAATTATTTTTGTTCTGTTTCCAAATAAGAAGAGACTCTCTAGATCAAACAGAGTCACAGGGCCATCTCAGGGTCCAACAAAGTCTGACTGTGTCACTGAGGACACGGACAAGGCCATCTGGATTTGGGAAGAAAGGGATCTTTAGAATCATTCAGCACCATTAGCATTGCACAGTTTTTCTGGTGAGACAAAATTTGCTATAGGAAGCAACAACAGGGATTGAGCATATAAAGCAGGGAAATAATTTTGATGATAAAAGTTAAACTTAGTAAAAATCACAGTGAGAATTAAAAGAAAAAAAAGAATAGAAGAATGTGGTAAGGATAGAGTAAGAGAACAAGAAGGAGGGCGAGTCAGACAAGAGGAGAAGAAAGAAAACACAGGCCAGAGAGGGAAGGGAAGGAGAGAGAGAGAGAGACAGAGACAGAGAGAAAGAAAGGACTACTGAGATCTATGAAATGGGTATGTGTTAACTACATTACATACATCATTTTCTTTCATTCTCAGAATCTGCCAAGTTTTGACATGAAGTAAATGTACACAGAGGAGTTAGAAGTCAAGTGATCTTTCATAGTATATAAATAACATCTCTCGAGTCCAGAACTTTCTGAAGAGACTATGGTCTTAACTTTAACACATAAATTCTGCATAGGGAGCAAATGAGAAAGCAAACTATGGCACTCAACAACAAGTGGCTTTATTCCTAGCAGAACTGGAAAATTATATGACTGTCCATTATCTTTGTCTTAGAGCTCATACATACACCATGTATACTGCATTTTATCATGCTTATCTTTAATGGGGTGTCATTCAAACAGTCTCCAGCTGACCTTTGGGAGAAAACACTTGTGTTCATGTTCATACATACCTCGCTCAGACAGTCATTTAGTTTCTACCCACAGGAAGGCAAGATTTACTTTGCCCAGAGTAGTCTAAAGTATAGAAAAATTGCAGCAAGACAACAGCCAGCTTGTTTGTGAATGGTCTGAAATCCCACTAAGACCTTATGAAATTTGTATGAATTCCTAATTCCTGTTAAATGAAAGTCACTAAGGAACTCCTCTTAGGTTTCAAAAATCTGTTTTTTAAACAGAAATACAGAAAGAAAACAGTGTCTTAGATTGGGTTGTCCAAGAATTAGAACCTGAGATAAGGGAATGTGTGCAAGATATTTGTCTTGGAGATGATCCACGCAAAGCAGAAGTGTATGGGATGTGGAAGAACAGCAACTAATAAAAAGTGTAACCTTAAAAGCTAATTGCTCCTGTAAACATTCAGGTCTCAGTTCCACAGAGGGATTATGGGAGACATTATAGAACATATTTCAGGATTACCCTAATTGAGTTACCAGTGAGTTGGACTATTTATCTAGCAGCTTCTGTTGATTATTAATTCAGGACTCTTTCCCAGGATCATTAACCCCAGAGGATGGGGTTGCTCTGTACTGATGAAGTGTGGAAACTCCCACAACTAGACAAAACCCTCTGGAAAAGGCATCTATGCATGCTAGTGTGATTGGAAATTGGACACGCTGAGCAGAATGGGGAAGAGCACCGGCAATGTCAGTGATGTAGGTGTCCTCAGCCAAAACAGAGGTAGTCCTCTGTGACCTCAGGCTTCCAGCAAATGACCTGTTTCTCTTTTGCATAACCACATCCTCTCTCACATCACAGCATCCTACTTTGCATGAATGGTCTCAGATTTCACTTTGTCTTCTGTGATGCAGCCACATAATAAGCAATTAATTTAATCAGTACTAATTGCTATGTCAATGTGGGGTTTTTTTTGTTGTTGTTAATGTGGTTTGATCAGTAAATCAAATATATTGGCCACAAATTAACTACAGACCATTATGATTAAGTCTTTACATAAGGCAATACAATTAGTACAAGATTAGATAAGATGGTCCTTCTCAATATCTCCTATATTGGTTAGGGTTTTTTTTTTTTGCATATAATACAGGACACCTATTGTATAAGATTATTTATAGTAGTCACCCAAAGAATCATGTACAACAGAGTGCAGGAAATCTGTCCACACACTAAGGACCAAAGAATCCACCTGAGGGCCTGAATCCTGCAATAATGTCCCACTTGAGTCCAGCTGAAGACCAAGAGCCCATAACGATGCCTCCCATGAATCCAACTGGAGGCCCAGAGCCCACAATCACATCTCATGCAGGGCTGTTTCACGGATCCATATTGGGAAGGCACAAAGGTCAGCGGCGGAATCTAGAAAGTTTGTGTCAGTGGAATGAAGGATGTGTGCCGATGAGCCGAAGGATCTGCACTGGAGCCAGGAAGCGATGCTCAAAGTAAGAACCAGAGCTCCCCCAAAAGGCACCACAGCCAACCTCAGTGAGGTCCCAAGCTCCTCTGTTGATCAGGACTGTGGAGTTCCCAACAGGCAAGGCAACATAGCAATCTTCTACCCAGGAGACCAGCAGTGCACCACCTTCCCCTCTGGAGGCAGGAAGGGATGCTCAGAGTGAGGACCAGAGCTCCCCCAAAGTGAACCTAAGCTATTCTCAGTGCCAACAAGGTCCCGACCTACTCGGAGGAAGAAAACATCTATGTTCATCAGGAAAGCCAGCAAGCAAAGCTCCTGCAAGAGAACGAACAACTCTTTATAGCTTCTACCGTCTCCCAACAGCCTTTTCTCAGCTCCCAACAGCCTCACTTCTTCTCCAGTTCTGCCTCTTACGGTGTTGGCAACAGTCCCCAGGTGGCCTCCCACAGCCAGCACCACGTTTACTCAGTTCAGCTGGGGTTATAAGGTGACCACCAGTTATCAACCTACTCCCAAACTTAGTAGGGGGAATTTAGGTATATAGTAAATTAAAGTAGAAGAAAAAATGCATTCTATATAGTTAACATAAAATTCTCCTGACCAAACCTACCAAAAACATCATGGCAATATTTATATTTCTACTATGTGATTCTACTCACTGCCTGGTACTAAGTCAGGAAAGAAAGGTTAGTATTATTGGTAAAAAGGATGCTGGGGGGAGCATTGTGGGCTGGGTCTATGCAAAAGGAAAGGCACAGAAATAAGAATGACCTACTCTGACACTGTTTTCATTCAGACAGGAACAGTCTACGTTTGATTGTGCTGGATTGTGTTTATTTTGTTCTGTGAAAGATAATGGACAGCTAAAGCTTATAGCACTGAGTAGGGAGCACCTTCAATAGGTGTCAGTGTGTTCTGGTGTTTGGGTGAGGATGCTAGACGGTCTTAAAGTGCTATTTAATGTTGAATACAGACGCATAAGAAGCAGTTCTAGCAGACCTTAACCATCCACAACTTGGACTCCATTTGGTCAGAGAAGGAGAGACATTAACTTCAGTATAAAAGGAAGGTGAAAGCTTAGTCTGGGTTGACTCTATGAAGGGCCAGGTCTGGGTATTTCATCTAAGATAATTGTATTTTTAAAATCTCTTATAAGTTAATGCCATGAATTATATATGTCTGCTTTTTCATGGTAAGTCCAACTTACATTTATAGGATGACTCCAATGTGTTCTGGTTGTGTAATTATTAAAAATAAATTTTGTATTGCTATGTTTAATTTTCCAATGTTTGAGGTTTGTAGCATTAATAGTAATGAATGAAATTGGCTCATAATGTTTATTTCTTGGGATATATCTGCCAGATTTTGGTACAATGGTTTAAAAATCACCAGTTGATAAGTAGGGAAGTCCATTGTGGTTTTTTTTTCTTTCTATATTCTGGGAACATTTATTTATGATTATAATGCTCTGTTTCTTGAATATAGGTGGAATTTATCTGGAAAAATTTCTGAGTCTGCCGATTCCTTATGCGGATAGTTATAGTACTGCCTATTTCTCTATTGTTATAGGGATTTTTTTTTGGTTTTCTGAGCCATGTGCACTTTCATATATTTTAAACTGAGTTTTCAAAATTATTGCTAGATAGTTGTTCATAATATTCTTTAAACCTATGATACAGTAGAATCCTGCTTATTTTTCATTTTAGAAATTTCAATCCTCTTTATATGTGCTTTCTTATATATTTCGTTCTCAGTCATCAGGAGTTTGTTTCTTTTTTTTTTTAAATAGACTAAAATAAATACATAATAAAATGAGGAATGTTTTAGATAACTTTTAAACTTATCTTTGTAGAACTGCACTTAATAAACATTTTTGTGTAAATGAATCATGTTAGCAGTTACATTTCACAGTTATAATGCTGATGAACACCAATATATTGAAATTTAAGCTAATGTTAATGCTTTTATTTTATAGGTGCTACCTCAATAAACCCTGTAGTTGACATGGTAGAAATAAATCAACTTTATTCAGTTGTACTTTTCTCAGATGTTAAGAAATATATACATTTTACATTAATTTCTACTCATAGTTTATTTTTGGATTTAAACTATTTTTCTTTTTTCTAAATTCTCAAGTTGGAATTAGTTTTTAGCCTCTCATTGCCCCAAAATTACCTTAGCTGATGTAATGTACTTTTTTTTACATAAAAATCCAACTTTATTGAACATAGGAATAAATGGATTTTCAAATTAATTATTTTTACTTTAGGGTTATTAGTTTTGAAGCTATATGATCCATGGGAGAACTTACTAAATGGTACTATATGAACATGCTTATTCTATTACATCAATTCTACATTGATAAAAAATATTTAAATCTAGACAGAAACATTTGTGATTGGATTAGTGCATCTTAATCTCTGCTATTTGTACTCCACAAGCTGGCAATAGGGAATCATCCACTTTACAGCAAATGTGAAGCATAGGCACAAATTTTAATTTTATACAAAAATTCAGTTTTATTCTTGCATTAGTGGGAGCTGACATCTGTAACTTTTTTTGTACTTCTTAGCTGAACAAAAATATACATAATGTATTTTTTTAATTAGGCAAGACTTGCTTTTTATATTTCAATGAAAACACCATGTATGTAACCTTTTGTGAACAAAATGACCAGGGTACTAATGGAACTATCTTTAGAGGAAGTACTTAGTGTGCATATCTTATTTAAATAAATCCTCCAGTAAGAAATGGAGAGTTCACTGCCTTTACTTTGAAGGCTTTGTAGCTATCTGCCAAATTTCTCTGTGCAGTTCACCAACATTCCCTTATTGGAAATGTCAGTATTTCCATATCATAGCTCTCAAAAGGACCTGAAGGTCTCAAACTTCTGCAACTCTTTTGGCTTGCTTCTCTCTTGATTCCACCTAAGCTTTATTAATGGTTCGCTTCATATCATCGTATCCACCTTCATAAATTTTCTCTATAGCACTCATTAATCCCTCACTAGGCTCTGTCTCAGCATCATAGGATGGCTTTTCTTTTTCTTTGTGCTCTTTCTCAACCTGTGTAAAGTACTCCTATTGAGTGCTTTCCACTTTCTTTGCACATAAGAACTGTGTCAGTCTTGATTTTCTTTGAACTGCCTTCCACTGAGATGGGTTTCAAGAGATTGTTCACAATCACAGAGGAACTCTTCCCATTTAGATTCTTTACCGAAAGGTAGAATGACCTCTTTGTGAAATGCAACTGCACGTTCTCAGCAAGAACTTGGTGAACTCTAGTCAATGTAATGTAGATTTTCATGAATGTATTTGACTGAGCCCATCAGTAATGACTGATCTTCACTGTGTATCCTGTTGTGATGGGAGCAACCACACGAAGTTCTGGTTTCTTCTGTGATTTGTGCTGTATCTTATTATCTCTGTTTCAATCTTGGATTTTTCAGCTGTCAGGGCATCATGTACTGTCTTCCCAGTGGTCTTTTCTAGCAAAGCTTTTACCTCTTCTGGATCATTCTGCAACTCCTCCAACGCCGAAGCCATGGTTGGGTGGGGTCGGGCCAAAGGCCCAGGCTGCAGGTGTGCATGCAAGATCAGGAAGCGCTGGACGGGCGCGCTGCCCGGTAGCGTGGACCTCATCAGCATCAGCCGGGGTGGACACTATGAATGTGCCCGACCTCCGTGAGACCACAGCCCGCTCTCTGCCTGCTGTAATACATTTTTATATTGTCATTTTCACTGTATCTAAACTTGGAAATATATTAATTTGATCATTTATTTTATTTCTATTTGACCTATTTGTAATGTAGAAATTAGTAACAAATTGTGAAGTCTTTTAAATTTTCTCATGCAGTTTTCAGATACATACAAACAGAAAAATAATTCATGTATATTTCTCTATAGGCACCAATAATTTTTTTTTGGTTTTGTTATGGTTTGTGCCCGATGTCCCCCGAAAGCCTCATGCAGTTAAGGGGCGGGCTTCTAGGGTTTAGGATTGACTCATGGTCCAATGTTGGGATTGTGAGTGTGACTGCTATACTTGCCCTGGGGCAGGTAGTGTGCATACCATACAAGGGAGGGAAAAGGGCTTGTTCTCTCCTGCTCCTCCCTTTTGCTCTTACTGCTTTTGCTGTCTTCTGTGCATGCACTGTTGCCCTCTCCCATGTGCCACTCTGCCTTGGAGCCCGCTGAGTACGGACTGAAATCTCCAAAAACTGTGAGCGAAATAACCCTTTCCTTCCGTAATTGTGGGTGTGAGGTGTTTTGTTTCAGCAATGAGAGAAAAGTAACCAAGACAGGCCTCTAATTTAATACTTTTGTTGTCTAAAAAGAGAGTTTATGTTACACAGCATTTTAAAATGTGTTGAGACATTTGATTTGATAATGAACATTTTAAAACAAATATTTGGTGTCTGTTTTAAAATATTTTCTGCAATTATTGTCCTCTGTACCTCAAACATATCTACTAGATCTGCTCTAGTCTATTAGCTTTTTATTATTATTTTTATTAGCTTTTTATAATTTCATTTTGGGGAGTGTTGTTGAGTTTCTTGTCTAGGTAATCTGTCAGTTATTGAGAGGTACTGTTTTTGTCACAGTGTATGTACCTTTTCCTGTTTTTCAAAAACCATTAACTTAACTAAGTAGATACACAAAACAGAATTGTAAATTATAATATGATGCTGTTTTTATTTCTACAAATGACATTCATTTTGTCTATATAGCAAGAGAAGCTCTAAGAATTTTAATTAGCTGAATTGCTTATTTTAGTATCTGCTTTTTTTTTTAATGTTTACTTTTGTGGTGCTTGAACCCAGGGCCCTGCACATGCTAGACAAGTACTCTATCAGAGTTACACCCCCCAGCTCAAAAGAAATTTTAATTAATATTTTCTTGTTACGTTATTTTGTTCTTTGTTAATGGTTTCCCTTTTCTGACTTTTTATTTTGGTCTTTAAATTTTCTTGTTGTTTGGGTATGTGTATCATTAAAACATACAGGTTTGCATATTATTTTGTTTTTAATATTGTCTCTGTCTTTGCTCTAATGTCAGAGATTCTAGCCAATTTAAACTTACTGTAATAATTCATACATGTGAATGTATGTTCAGTTTTATTTTTATTTTCTATTTATTCTGTCTTTAAAAATTTCTTCTTTATGTTGTCTTCTTTTGGATTAATTGATTTCCATTTTTTTCTTCAGTTCTTTCCACCCTTCCACCCTGCTTTGAAAGTTACATATTGTACTTTTCTTGCATTAGTAAACTAATATACATCTTTTAGTCACTGAGTCTTAAGTTTCATTAACTACTTTTTCTGAATGAAAGAACTTAGATTTTTGAAAGATAATTTATCTGTTGATGTAGATGTTATTCAATATTTTAGTTTTTCTTTTTTAGCACTATAAATAAATAATTTAATACTTTCATTGATTCTTTAAATTTACTCTTGTATTTTTTAATTAATTTTCTTATTATTGAACCTTTGGGCATTCTTTTGGGATAGTTTCTTTTTCCTGAATATTTGTAAATATATTCCTTGGTATGAATTTTCTGGAGGCCTACTGAGTTTCTTTATCTGTTATGAACATCAGTAGATCACTCTGATTCTTGAATGATACTTTAACTCTATATGATTCTCTAAAACAATTTTGAGTCAAAAGTCTTATTTTTAGACTTTGTATTTTTGTTGTGTGGGAGATTGAACATAGGCTTTACACATGGTAGACAAACACTCTAATGCTGAACTAATTCCCTGGTCTTTGAATATCTTTTAAAAATCATATATAATAAATTGTTTTTTTCTTCTTTTGTGAATTTCTTTTTACTTACTGGAATAAGATTAAATATTCTTTTAAAATATGAGACATTAATTTGAAGAAATTATTAATCATTGTCTCATTGACTAGTACTTTGAATCATAGACTAGTTTCAAATTTTAAAATTCAGAACAGGCACTTAATAACTCATTATGCCTTACCTGTGTCAGATTTTTTTCATATTTTCTATCTCGTTGTCTTTTTGTGCTTTATTCCGGATATTTTCTGTAACTAAATCTTCCAGTTAATGAGTTTTCTACATATGTACCTTCTCTGCAATTTAGAATTTCCATTCAGTGTGTGTGTGTGCGTGTGTGCCTATTATATAATAAATATGCACATATGTATGTTTACATAACACCTTTTATTTTTTCAATTTAAATAATAAATTTTGATTGTCTTTTTCTTATATTTTCAATTTATAATTTCAGTTTCTTTGATATATTTACATAAAGTGCTACTTCTGTGTTGTTGCTCATGAGCCTTGAATCTACCTCGTTTAATAACATTAATTCTGTTCCATTAATTCTACAGATCTTTTCTAAGTTCTAGTGTATGCGTATCCTTCCAAAGATTATTTGAATTCCCCTTTTCCAGATGCTTGGGAATATTTTCAAACTAAATCATTTAAAGTAAATTGTTAGACTTCTAGGGAGGTAATGGAACAGTAAGCAGCAACAAATCATGCTCTGCAAGATTTGGAATCCAGACAATGGAAAGTAATAATTTGCAGAAGAAAAAGGAAGGTGGATCCTTGAGACACAAAAAGGATCTGAAGGGAAAATTGGAGCCCACAAAGTGAAGAGACAGACCACAGTGAAGAAAAAGGAGTGGGAAAACTACGCTTTTCCCCCAGCTCCTGGCCTATGGCGAGAGAGGAAGATAAAATCTACAGAGGCACAGTGAAGGAAAGTGACTCTAGAGGCCTCCAGGGATAAACACACCAGTGAACTGGAAGCACTGGATGCTATGTGCTGCAAGAGTTGGTGAGTGCCTCCTGTCCAAATGACTGCCTCTGTGGAACTTTTGTGGATTTTAAATACCAGAATTGTCAACTTTCCATAATCCTACTAAAGCCTTGCTGAGATTATCTAGAACCCTGTCCTAATCCTACTGCAATCTTGCTGGGTTATCCAGCACAGTCTGGATTCTGTTTGCTTCTTTTCTCTACCAGCAAAAACAGAGTCATGCCCTGAGTTGGACACTACCACAAAACTACAAACATCAGAAGATAATCAGAGGTTTGAAATCACAGAGAAATTTCTTTGCTTTTTACTTTGGTTTTGGTTTTTGTTGTTGATTTCCTTTAATTCTTTCTTTTTTTCCTGAATGTGAACATTGTTCCTAGTTTTTTGTTTACCTGTTTGTTTTTTTCCTTTTCTCTTCCTTCTATCTTCCTTGCCAGTTTCCCAAGGTGTAAGCAATCTGCCTTTCTCCTCCAGTCTTGCTTCTAATTTTTTTCTCTTTCTTTATGTCCCAATTTTTTTCTTATCCCATTTAAAATTTCTCTCCTTAAAGTAAAATTGCTTTATTTAGTGTATATTTACTGCATATAATTTTCTGATTTTGCTATGTACATATACACAGTGCAGTTAAACATTAAAGTGGCAAGTTATTAGTTCAAAACAAAGAAACTGAGAAAACACGGACACAGTGTGAAGCCTATAAAACCCAACTTACCAAAGAAAAATCAAGGAGGGTTTGAGGTGGAAGAAATAAAAAACCTTCCAGCTGATTTTAATGAAATCATGGCAGCAGAAGTAAAAAAACCAATAAGTAAATCTCTTGATTAAAACAAAACAAAGAATATTAAAGATATGACAACCATAATGAAGGAAATGATTAGTGAATTTAGAGTAGATGTAGATAAGACTGGAGGGACTTAGGAAAGAAACAGAAATTATTAGTGCCCAACATTAACAATAAATCTATCATAAAGCTATCTAAAAAAGAAGCACAGGAGATTACCAATTCTACAAAAAGTATACACAGCACAGTCAGCCAGTTTGAAGATAGAATATCAGATCTAGATGACAGGGTTGTGGCCGATGCTCATCAAATGAAAGACCTCTTAAAACAAGCAAGGGACCATGAAAAATCAACCCAACAGCAGCTAGATGATGAAAAGAAGACTAATATAAGATGAATTTGAATCAACGAAGAATCTGAAGATAGCACAAATAGCATAGAAAAAACCTGTTCACAGAAGCAATAGCAGAAAACTTTCCAAGAATAAAAAAAGACTTTGAGATACACATAACTGAGGCATACAAAGTTGCCAAAAGTCATGATCAGAAAAAATAAACCATGGTGTATAATAGTCAAGATTCCAGAAATTTAATGCAAGAATTGACTATTAAAAGCTGTTAGAGAAAAGAAACAGATTACCTATAAAGGAAAACTTATCAGAATCGGTACATGTCTCAATTCAAACCTTAAGTCAAGGAGAGCTTGGAGTGAAGTATGTCAAGCCCTAAAAGAACACAGCCTCCATTCCAGATTGATGTAGCCCACAAAAGGTCTTTCAAAACTAATTGAGATATAAGATCCTTCCATGATAAAGAACACTGAAGAAATTCATGACCACCCAACCAGTACTCAAAAAAATTTTGAAGAATATTTTGAAAAAGATAATGAAGACAATTCCAAGCATCCAGTAGAACGAAACCACTATTCAAAGCAAGCATATAAACAGAAAGAAAAGAAAGGGAACCAACATCAGGAAAATAATGTGAGAAGGATAACTGAAAAATACCAGTTATAACCAACAGTGTGAATAGTCTCCATTCATCAATCAAGGGAAACAGATTAGCAGAATGGATCAAGAAACAAGATCCAACAATATTCTGCATACAAGAAAAGCAGTAAACTCAAAAAGAAATTCATAGACTGAAAGTTAAAAGATAGGAAACAATATTCCATGCAAAAGGAACCCAGGAAAAGCAGAGGTAGCTATTCTATCTTCAAAGTGGATTTCAACTCATGACCAATGAGAAGAGAGAAAGGTCACTGCGTACTTGTTAAGGGAGTAATCCAAGTGGAAGAGAAAATAATAATATATATATATGCACCAAATGCTGGTGGACATAGCTATGTAAAACAAATAATAATGGATATTGTCATGGTTTGGGGTTTTTTGCAGGGAGAACAATATAATATTGGACATATATTTTATAAGATTATTTATAATAGTCACCCAAAGAATTATATACAATAAAGTATGGGAAATCTGTCCATACATTGAAGACCAAAGAATCTTGACCAGCTGAGGGACTGGATCTCATGAGACCAGCTGAGGGCCTGGATCCCCTGATAATGTCCTGTATGAGTCCAGCTGAAGCCCTAGAGCTCATAACAATGCTGCTCATGAGTCCAATTGGAGGCCTACAGCCCACAACAATATCTCATGCAGGCCTGTTTCATGGATCTGCACTGGGATGGCTAAAATGTCAGTGGTGGAAGCTAGAAAGTCTATGCCAGTGTGATGATGGATCTGTGCTAGCAGGCTGAGGGATCTACTGGTGCCAGGAAGTGACATGCAAAATAAGAACGAATGCTTTCCTGAAAAGTACTAAAGCCATCCTCAGCAACAGTGAGGTCCTGAGCTCCACCAATGATCAGGAGAGCTGAGTATCCATGAGGGAAGCCAGATTAACAAGCTTTTCCAGGAGAATGAGCAGTGCATCATCTTCTCTTCTGGAGCCAGGAAGCAATGCTCAAGGTGAGGACCAAAGCTCCCCAAAGTGAACAGAAGACATTTTCAGAACCAACAAGGTCCTGAGCCCCTTGGAGGATGAAAATATACAAGTTTATCAGGAAAACCAGTATGACAAGCTCCTCCAAGAAAACCAACAGCTCCTTACAGCTTTCCTCCATATCCAACAGGCTCCCAACAGCCTCTACCAGCTTCCAACAGCCTTACTCCTTCTCCACCAGTTCTACCTCTTATGCTCCTGGCAACAGTCCTCAAATGGGCCTCCAACATCCAGCACTATGCTTACTCAGTTCAGCTGGGAATTGAGCACCAGTTGTTAATCCACTACAGCTATGAAAAGTCAGATAAGAATTAGTATATTTCTTAATGATGAACCTCAATACCCTACATTATAAACAGACAGATTAAACCAGACAAAAAACCAACAAAGGAACATCAGAGTTGAACCAAACCTCTGAACAAATGCACTTAGTATAGCAATACCTCAATTCATGAATGCTTTCTGTTCACAAACAATTTGGTCTGTAAACAGAAACATTTGGCAAACTTTTGCTTCTGTTAATGAATTTTAAACTAGGTGATGGAGAGGACTGTGGCCATTTTCCCCACACAAATAGAAATGCAGCCATCTTCTCAAGAATAATAGAAGAGACTAAGTTCAAGTACCACAAAATCACTATAGATATTTACAGAGTGTTTCCCCCCAAAACAAGAGAATACACATTCTCAGCACAACACAATACTTTCTCCAATATAGACCACATAGTAAATTATCCCCTCCATATTATCAGATCATAGTGCAGTGAAATTGGAAATCAATAGCAAATGAAACCACAAAAGCTTTATGAACTCATGGAAATTAAGTAATACATTCCTGAACAACCAGTGGTTCACAGATGAAATTAAAGAAGAAATTAGTTTCTACAATTAGTAATGCAAATACAATATACTGGAAATCGTGAGATGCAATGAAAGCGGTCCTACAAGGGAAATTTAGAGCAGTGAATTCCCATATCAGAAAAATAGAATGAGCTCATATAAACAACAAATGTAAAACCATAAGGTTCTAGAAAGAGATGAGCAAGTCAAACCCAATATTTGTCTGAGGGGGCAAATTATAAAGAACAGAGTAGAAATTAATGAAATTGAGACTAAGAAAATAATACTAAGAATCAATGAATTGAAGAGTTGACTCTCTGAAAGATTAAAATAGACAAACTTTTATCTGACCATATCAAAAAAGGAAAGAAAAGACTCAAATCCATGCAAATAGAAATGAAAAGGGAAAAATCACAATGGATCCTGCAGAAATCCAGAAGATCATTAAAACCTATTTTAAGAACTTGTACTCTAATATCTAATAAGATGGAAAACACAGGAGAAATCTGTTGATTCCTAGATACATATGATTACCAAAGCGGAATCAAGAAGATATAAAAAATTCTAAGTAACCCAATATCAGTGAATGAAATTGAAGATGTAATAAAAAACTATCAACTAATAAAAGCCAAAGTCATGAAAGATTCAAGGCTGAATTCTACAAGAATTTTAGAAAAGATCTAATGTCACTAACCCTCAGACTCAAAGAAATGGAAAGGGAAGCAATACTGCCAAACTTATTCCAGGAAGCAAGCATTACCTTCACACTAAAAACAGAAGTTTCCATCCAAAAAAGAGAACTACAGGTCCATATCCTTAATGAACTTAGACACAAAAATCCTTAGTAAGATACTGGTAAAGAGTTTGCAGCAAATCATCAAGAAGATTGCACACCATATCCAAAGAGAATTCATCCCAGGGATCCAGGGATGGTTCAACATATGTAAATCAATAAATGTAATATACCCCATTAACATAACCAAGGACAACAAACACATGATCATCCCAATAGATACAGAAAAGACATCTGAAAAAGTCCAACACCCATTCATGATAAAGAAAACCTACAGAAAATTGGAATAGATGGTGTTATGATTGATACATTGTGTCAACTTGGGGAGTCTAGAGGTTTAGCTGAGTGATTTAGCAGGAAGCCAGGGTGCTTACTTTGTACACATCCTGAGCTTGTGGAAAAGGAGGGCATGGAGACTGTGTGAGAGCTAACCGCCCCCTGGGTGGGGGTAGGCTGTTTACAAGGTAACGGAGAGGAAGAGGCTGCTTGCCTGCTTGCCTGCCATTCCTCCCTTTGCTGGTTGTTTTTGCTGTGCTCTGCTGCCCTGAACAGTTTGCCCTTTGCCATGTGCCACTGTGCCTCAGAACCAGCCAAGTATGGACTGAAACCTCCACAAACTGTAAGCTAAATAAACCTTTCCGTTATTCATGTTGAGCATTGGGTATTTTGTCTCAGCAACGAGGAAAAAGTAACCAAGACAGATGGTCTTTATCTCAATCTATGACAAGCCATCTATGACAAGCTAATAGGCAATGTCATACTAAATGGCCCAAAACTAAAATCTTTCAGTCTAAAATCAGGAACAAGACAAGGATGCCAACTGTAACCACTCCTGTTCAATACAGCTCCAGAAACATTAGCCAGAGCTATATTAGCCATAGAAAGAAATAAAAGAGATAAGGATAGGAAAGGAAGAAGTTAAATTATCATTATTTGCTGATGATGTGATAATCTATATAGGAGACCCCAAAAATCCACCAAAAGACTCCTACAAATAATAACCAAATTTAGCAGTGTAGCAGGATAAATAGTCAACACTGAGAGATGAATAGCACTCCTGCACATGAATAATAAACTCAATGAGAGGAAAGTCAGCGAATCAACACCTTTTACAATAGGATCAAAAAATAAAATACTCAGGAACCAAGCTAATAAAAGAAGTAAAAGACCTATACATTGGGAACTACAATACTCTGCAAAAGGAGATCAAATAGAATACTACTAAATGGAAAGCTATCCCATGTACTTGGACAAGCAGAACTAGTATAGTGAAAATACCATTACTTTCAAAAGTGTTATGTAGATTTAACTCAATTCCCATCAATATGCCAATAGTGTATCCTAGAGACCTACAGAAAACAATCCTAAAATTTATATAGAAGCAGAAGAGAGACCTATAATAGCAAAAGCAACTCTGGGCAACAGGAGCAAGGCAGGGGGCATCACCATCCCTGAGTTGAAGTTATATTACAAAACTACTATGACAGAAACTGCACAGTTTCAACAAAAAATAAAACATACCAAGAAAAGTCTTGAGTGTCAGTAGAACAGAATAGAATATTCAGGAACAACTCCAAGCACACTCAGCTATCTTCTCTTTGACAAAGGAGCCAATGACCTTCACTGAAAGAAAGATGGTCTCTTTAATAAAGAGTGCTGGGAAAACTGTCTTTCCACCTGCCAAATATTGAACCTAGAGCCATATCTCTCACCATGCACTAAATTAAAGTTGAAGTGGACCAGAGTTCTAAAGATAAAAATGGAAACAATTAATCTGCTGAAATATAGAATAGTTAAAACTCTAAAAGATAAAGGCATACAAAATCACAATTGCACAGGCACTATTACAAAGCATCAAAAGCTAGGATCACATCAAATTGAAAAGCTTTTCACAGCAACAGCAATAACCAACAGAGTGAAGAGAAAACACACAGAATGGGAAAATTTTTGTCATTTATTCTCCTGAAAAGGAACTAGCATGTAGAACATATAAAGAACTGAAAAAATATCAGATCCCGGCAAAGTTAAAGACCCAATCACAAAATGTCATATGAAATGAATAGACATTTATCAAATGAAGAAGTACAAACAGCAAATAAACACATGAAAAAATGCTCAACATACCAATTACTTGAGGAATGCAAATTAAAACAACACTGAGATCCCATCTCACTCTAAAAAGAATGGCTATCATCAAGGAATCAACAAATAACTAACGCTAGTGAGGCTGTGGGGAGAAAGGAATCCTTCTCCACTGCTGACAAGTGTAAACTGGTACAATCACTATTGAAACCAGTATGGAGTTTACTAAAAAAACTAAAACTAGAGGTTCTCTTGGGCCCTGATGTTCCCTTCCTGAGTGTCTTCTTGAAAGAGTTAAAAGCGTCACAATACGGTGATACTCATAGTAACACATATATAAGAGTTAATTGTGGAAACACCCTATATGCCCATCAAAAGATGAGTGGACAAAGAAAATGGTACTTATACACAGTGGTACAATGCGGTATTTATATAAAGTGGAGAGCAACTCTGCCAGAAAGAATAAACTTGAGTTATTTGTACGAAAATGGATATACCCAGCGACTATAATCTTGAGAAAAATTCATCAGACACATAAGTTTAAATATCACATTGTTTCTCTTATGTGAGAAACCCAAAAGGTAAATAAATACAGTAATGGAGGCTGAATATTGGAAAGTAGGAAGAACTTGTTCCAACGGGAAGGGGAACAGGGAGAGGAGAAGAGGAAGAGAAAGACGGGAAAAGAATAGAAGTAAAGAAATGGAAACAACGCTTGTGTAAATGGGGAGGAAGAAAAGGGTTGAAGGGAGGGGAAAAGAATGGGAAGAAAGAGTTAAGGTACCAGCACAAATAAATTCTCCATGGCAAATGTGATCAATATGTATGACAAATATGTACCGATAAAAGTGCTACAACATAAACTAAATTCTTACTTGAATTCGGATCTGAGGGCAAATACCAGCCAGTGAAGCATGATGCACTCTCTAGGAGCCTTTGTTTTTCTCCTGTACTTACAGACAATTTTCCTCCCACGTTTCCTTGAGGTATAATTTTTTTTCCTAGTTTGCAGTTGCACAGAAGGTTTAGTACCATGAGAAGCTCAGCGCTGCATGGGAAATTTATAACTACCTCTCAGATTATTTGGATCTGGGGAATGCCTCTTATGCCCTTGACATGATTATTAAAAGCTTGGCTTACCCCTCTGGACATTCACTCCTGGTTTGTTTGTGGATGAGAAGGAACTTATTCCAACCAAAAGAGTTTTAGAAATATGTTATTCAGTACCATTAGACATTGTGTGGCAAGGTCACTTCATCGTACATTTAATGTTGCCTAAAATGAGAGTCCCAGATTTGTTCATGATGTTAATTTTCTACATTTAAATTCCTTTGCAAAGCTAACAGTTTTGACAGTTACTAAACTGAGAGCTATGAAAAAGAACTACATTCCTTCTTTTGAATATTCTCTTTCTTTTGTCTTTATACGTCTTTTATGTATAACTACTTACCTGATCTGAATTTATAAATAAACTAATGAACTATGATTGATCAACTCTGAACCTCCAAAGGGGCACGGCAGTGGAGAGGAAGATGAGGGACTGAAATTTAGAAACGTTTTAATGTATGCAGAACCCTTAGACTGCATATGATATTTATGCTACTATTTCTTTGTTCTGGAAATATCATCTGTCCAGTGCCGGGAAATGCTCTTGAAACTATTCGTAGTTAATCCAAGATGTGTAACCAGAAATGTGTCATAAAAATTGGCTAATATTGCAAATGTAGAATTATATTTCATCTCCATGATTGTCTATGCTGAATCTCTATTTTCAGTTCTCTTATTTTATGGTAGCGGTTTTGATATCTTCTTTTCTATTTCTAGTATACAGGCAATTTTCTTCTTAGAAACTGATCTCTTGAAAGGGAAAATGACCCTGAAGTTCACACTCAGGTTATTTTCACCACTACAAGAAGATTTGATAATGCATTACTTTATTTTTGAGATATTAATTCTAATTATAACCCTACTAATTTTCCTTTATGCAACATCTACCATTATAGACTTAATTGCCCCACAATAAACGTCTGATTTATGCATTGCTGGGATACTATATTTTGTGTTGATTAGGCCCGTTGCTTTGTTTTCCATTCATTGTTAGAGGAACTGGAGAAAAGAAAACATCCATAATAGCTTTCAAATTGAATCAGTGCGTGTATATTGCTGATATTCTGGAACCCCTTTCACCCATCTTATTAATTTATACTTACAGAGTAGGCAGTTTTAACATTTTATTTTGAGATGATAAACCATAATGGATCTAAAATGTGAAGATACATATTTAATGCACTTTAATGCCTTTATGATCTCACTGTTAAAATGTAGAGCCTTAAATAATTCTGTCTGCAAATGCTTACACTATCACTACTCCGTTCCCTGCAGAGCTATGAATATGTTCTGGGCAGGGCTTCATCGCTCCAACTTGTTGAAATATTTCTACCTCTGCAACTTTTGCTTTGTACTGGGATTCCACTGGTGAATGAGCTTAGTGTTCTGTTGTGTATTGCGAATTCAGAAGAAAGAGTTGAGCTTTGATTTTGTTTCCAACAAAGTTTTTCTAGCTAATATTTTATGGGAAAAACCTTGGAAGACTCATGCAATTATTATTGTAGAAATTGTGTGTCTATTCTTGTTACTAATGCTGTCAAATATCAGATTTAAATGTATAAGATTTATGTTATAGGTACCGCTATTCACATTGCGCATTTAAAGAGTAGAAATAAACAACTTGGAGTAAGGATTACTTAATATTTATGGAGAAATTATGAGTAAAAGCATATCTTTTATTATTGCATTATTTCCATTAATAAAATAGTACTTTTATGTAGATATTTTATTAACACTTCTTAATGTATGAGCAAGCCTAGTCTTAGTTCCTCAATGTTATATACTCAGTGAATGTTGGAAATTATATTGTAACTGGAAATTGTATTGGCTTTCTCAAATAGAAGAGAACACTGGCTTCAGAGTGATAGCTGAGGAAGAAAAAAGGAACAAGTATCAATCAGTTATGTAAAAGTTGGGATCTAGTTAAACTTTTAGTATGGGCAATGAATATAACCTTCAGAAATTACTCAGGAAAGAGCTATGTCACTATAGTTAGTTTCATTTTGTAGCATATTGCCTTAGAATTACAGAATTAAGACTGAAAATTTAGGATTCCTTTGAGAGACTGTGTGGATTAAGCTACACATTTTACCAATAGTAAAATTATAGTTTAGAGAAAGAAATTATTTATTATAAATAAATTTTTACTCTTATTTTTCATATTTGGTAGTTTTATCCACAACAAAAGGTAAAGTGCTTACTAGTAGACACTGTGTGTATCTTGACAAGGTAAAGAGTGAAGTCTTAACAATGTTTTGCTGAAATATTTTAAGTGGATGGAAACTACGTTTATGACATTTTAATCCATCCTACATACATTTGTTTAGTAATTTACCAGTTTAACTGATAGCTACAACCAACGACATTATTTTTGTTTAAATTTTTAACGATATGTGTTTCCATTGCAGCGTAGGCCCATTGATCAAATGATTGGTTCGACTTTGGTTTCCCTATTGAAAATAGTGATAATGAATATTAGGAAATGTAATTATTATTATTATTATTAATGAGTTTTTATAAAATCCTCGGCATTGCCCAAGGGCTTTTAGAATTATTTTCTCAAACTATTCAACAACGTTGTTCATACAGTAGATAATATTATTATACTAATTTAACAGATGAGGAAATGAAAGGAAAATTAGATAAATTACCCAAACAAGCCAGTAGCAGAACCAGAACCTTTCCCTTATATTTTTCTTTCTTTATCTTGGTCTCTTGATTGTGTACTTAACAGCCTCTGTCACAATGTGCAATGATCTTATATTTTCTCCCTTTCTCTTCCACCAAAATGCAAACTTCACAGCAATATGTTTTGTTTCTGTGTTTCTTGGCCCACATCCCCAGCAGGTGGAATAATGCCTGCCATACAAAAGGTACTATGCACGTCAACAATCTTTTCAGAAAGAGTATCTGATTCCAAAGTCACATCTGGGGCCAGTAAACATACGATGAAAAACTTCTACTGAGCAGATATCCCAATTTGAGGGAGAAGGGAGGGGGTCCAAGATTTAATGTAGCTAATGATTTAGTTTGCTAAAATTAGAAATGAGGTAGTTTCATAAGAATTTTATGTTACAATTTAGCATCCTGAATTGTTGAGTCTCGAGAACACAGCTGAAATGTAACTTAATTACTGCCATCATATATTTGAGGGAAATTGTAATGAGGGGGGTGACCAGCTGTTCCCTATCTGTACTGAGAACAGAAATGGATGAAAAGGGCTTCCATCAAAAGTACAAAAATTAGGCCAGTGTCACAAAGGGTTGGAAGATATTGGGTTAAGTTTTTGAGATGTCAAAGATCAATTTTCTACCTTTTCTTGCTTTCTTTTTCTCTTTGGGGTGTTAGGTGATAGACTCACCTGTCTGACTAAACACTTTCTGATTCCCAGTAGCCCTGGTTTTACTAGAAATATCAAAGCCCAAGGACCATGAACACAATTCCCAAATCTATGGTTATCATCAGCGGCACTCCTAGTGTAATTAATTCTGCATGCTCTTATGCCAGCCAATGAAATGAGAAATAATCGGTTCTATAAGTCAGGCAGTTTGCAGTTTGTGACAAAAGGAAGGACTTGCTTGAGTATCATTTAAATTGTATAACTATGTAGGATTTAATTTTCTTAATGCATTTGTACTTCTTGTGTTTGATAATATTACTAAGAAACAGATGTAATCTTCCAAAATGATGATCAACTCTGAAATGGACAATTAGTTGAATCAAACATCCAAACTTATAATTGATTACATAATGCTGCTACTTAATGTCCTCTGGCATTTTCACAGATGTTAAAGTGAAAGACTATTTAGAAGGTTCCCCTTTTATTCTTTAGGACTACTTTGGTTTTCAGAAAGTGCAATCAACTAGGGCAAGACATACATTTCTTGTTGGGCTCATCTCTAGCTAACATAGCTTCTCATGCATTTAAATTTTTTAGTTCACTAAGTATTTTTGGGTGCCCTTTATATTTCATTCTGCTTTAAGTGGTGGTGAAGTTTATAAGTAACAAAGGCAAAAGTATAGAAAAAGTTTAAAAAATATTAAGCCTCAGCTCTGGTTATTCATGAGTGCTAAGCGTCAGAAAACATCATGTGCATGTAAAATATTTCCAGTACATTTCAAGGTGAACAGGACAGAGAACTATCTGCACATCACAAGGAGGCGGCACCATAGCCTTAGAAGAAGAGTGCTTAAGAATATAACTTTGAAGCCAGTTCAAATACTCTTTTATTCACTTGTTGTACGACAGAACAAGTTACCTAACCTCCTTGTACACAATTAGCTACATTTTCTGAGGAGAATACTAATAGTGTCCACTTTTCAAGGTTTTTATGGCAATGCGTGTGTGTGTATGTGTGTGTATGCATGCACGCACACATAATTATAAAGTTATCAAACTTGTTTGTGCACCAGCTTCTGCCTGCAGCTTGTTTTTATTTGGTTCTGAGGCTAAGAATAGTTTTCACATTTTTTAAAGATTGAAAAAATTAAAAATAGTCATATTTTATAGTACATGAAAATTATATGAAATTAAGTGTCTATTTATTGTTTCCATAAATAACATAATTGTGTGTATTTGCTTATGAATTTTCTATGACTACTTTTTAATCTACTAATGCAGAACTGAATAGTTGTGACAGAAACTAAAGTGCCCGCAAAGTTGAAAATATTTACTACGTGTTACTTTCCGGATAAACGTTCCAAGATTTGGCTTACAAAATTCACCTGCATAAAATAAATGCTACATGTTATTAGTTACTGTGATGATTAAATTGTCCTATAAGTTGAATTGTATTTTGGGTTGGACTTTTGCAAGAAGATTTCTTCATTTTGGAAACTTAGTGCACTGAATTAGAGTATTCATGGGGGTTCTAAAGTACAGGAATATTATTTCACTTTGATGTTTGTGTCTGTCATAAAATTTCAACAACAATTTGCAGTATAACAATGGTGAATTCCTACAATCCTGCCTACTGCCACTGTGTATTGTCTCTAATGTTCTTTTAAATTATTTACTTACTCTCTTTCATGATTTGATCAGTCTTCTATTCTTACATCTGGTAACCTGAGCAACTTCTTCGAAGATAGCAATATGTAATACAACAACCACTGTTAATCCCTATCATTTTGTTAGAAACTCTGTATCATTTTTAATGTCCTTCCTTTGTGTTGTTTGTATTTTGCTATTGTTCTTTTTTTTGGTACAATTTTCTTTAAAATAAAAAAAGAATGGATCTTAGAAGTGGGATTAGAGAAAGGAGAAAAGAAAGAAGAAAGAAGAAAAGGAAAAATATGCAGAATGATAGCTGGGAAAACTGTACTGCTGATGTCCAATGGTTTATTGAAAGGAACAGTTAATGCCTAATTTTTTTTTCCTTTTTGACCAGTTTTGCATACTTACATCTGGTAATCTGAACAATTAATTTGAAGACAACAATACGCAATATAACAACCATGGGTGAATTCCCACCGTCTTGTCTAGTGAAACTGTATTGTTTCTAACGGACTTTTGTTTGGTTTTTTATCTTTTTTTTCTTTAATGGTTTGATCAACCTTGCAACCTTACGTCTGGTAATCTGAACAACTTTCTTGAAGATAATAATATGTAATATAACAACCACTGTTAATTCCTATCACTTTATTCTGAAACTTTGTATCATTTTTATTGTTTTTGCTTTGTTTTGTTTTTGTCTATGCTGTTGGTATTTTGCTATTGTTCTTTTTTATTATGCTCTTTAAAATAAAAAAAAAAAGAATTGGTCTTAGCCATTAATCCTTTAAAGGTGAATCTTTAAAGCTTTGTGGGTCAACATGAGTTGGGTAAGGGATGTAGATGTTGTGATTTTCATATCAGAGACTACAGCTGTGAAATGCTAACTGAAGGTCCCGGGTTTTATCTACTGGGCTTCTTCTTCCACTCCTCCCCACCATGAGGAATGAAGAATCTTTGAGAATACCACCAAGAAGTGAAGAAAGAAGAGTCAGAATGACATTCTTGAGGCAAACCCAGTAGTCCCCTCTACAGGCATCTAACCCAGACCAGCTGAAGGGTGCTGGTAAGCATCCACCTCATCTCAGATGTAAAGACTGCTCTCCAATGGCTTGTAAACTGGAGGCCCCTTTATCTCCCTGCTCACTCACACATTTGAGGCAGTGTATTCGCTGTACCATTATTTCAGTCCCTGCGTCGAAGTATTTCTTTAGTGAGGTGACTCATGAATTCTACTATTATTTATTCATGTGTAGACTTCTTATATAAATTGCTTCACTTACTGGTTTTGGACTCTCAATTCCAAAGCTGTCTTTTGAAAATCAATAACACCTATCTTCTGAGGGAAACTCTCAGTAAAGCAAGCTGTGATGGCTTTTGTTGTACTCCTTGGCATTAATTATTCATGGTTATTTATTGAATAATTCAACATGTTATATGATAATTTTTAAATTCTCTACCTTGTTACTGAAAAGTGAGGACGATTTGGGCCATTATTTGATTCATGCCAAATTAAGCCATTACCAGCAAGGATATACAATATGTAGGAGGGTGACATTCAGTTTTCAGGCCTTCATTAAATAAAATAAAGATGACTCAAGTATGTTCCATAGCCTGTAAGGAGAACAGAATTCTTATTCCTATTCAAGCTATATCCCACGTAAAAAGGAATTAGCGGTATATTGTCGCCGCAAGACCGAGAGAGAAAGGAACACTTGTGTGATGAAATGCCAGTGAAATAATGAATGAAAACTTCTTTTTTCTTGTAGTCAATTATAAACTTTACCCATAAAGCGGTTTCTTTTTTCTCTTATTTTTCAACTTTGATTTAAATTGGCATAAATGCAAAGATTTCACAAGGTTTCTTTGTTATTGTTAATTACCATGATTTTGTTTTTAGTTACTCATTTCTATACCTTTTGTTCATGCATTTAGTTCTAATTTACCTTTCCTTCTGAATATTATCGATTTTTCATAAATACAGAGCCCCATCATTTAGACAATGTACAAAATAATCATAATCCACAATCTCATTCATGCTGTTTCGTGTAAAAAAAGCAGGAAGATGTTTCTGACCTTCCAGCAAACCCTGCTCTTCAAGCTTTCATCTTTTATACAGTAAATAACTTTCCTGGCCTCATGTCTGAAGTTTTTATTTTACTGAAATAATTCTAAATGCTGGGTCATTTGAGAGTCCTGTACCTATGTGTGAAACAACCTGTTTCATTAGTCCATTATATAGGTGATGCTGATTCTTCCTGAGATGGGCCTCAGCCAGAAAAGGTGAACATGAACTAAAGCACTCCACAAACATTGTATCTCATGGACAGAAGACTGAATGAGGACTTAAAATGCCTCTATTAATAATACGTTTTTTTCTTTCAAAAAAACTCTAAAGTTGTTGCCCATAAGAACCATTTTTTGAATTGTTGTGATCTATCTTAATGGTAGAGCAAACAGCTATGTGAGATTCAATTTAACTTCACCGTGGTGTTATACCAAGGAGATTTTAATGGATTGTGCTCTTTGGCTCACAAAGTTTGCTTTTGGGGAAGTTACATGATGGGATATTTATTGTGATATTAATAGTGAAATAGAAACTAGAAAACATAAATATCTAAGAATGTAACATGAGGAATTAATTAAATGATAATTCCTCTGAAATCCAGTATTTAAAATAGGCAAAAATATTTAGGTGAATAGCATGTGATAGAAAAATGCTATCCAGTTATTAGATTAAAAATAGCAAGTTACACATGAGTATGAGTAATCTATGTGTGTAAAATGTGTATTTTTAAATTTATATGTACTCATGGATACATTTACACATGTATTTCTTTAGAGTATATATGTGTATATATAAATGCAAGCACTGTACATATTTTATGAAATATATGTTTTATGATGGAACTAAATGCAGTGCTTTATTTCTTCTAATTTTATTCTTTTAATTTTCTAAATTCTTCTTAAAATACATGTATTGGTTTTTAAAATAGCAAACACACTGTTAGTGTTTTCCAATCTAAGGAACACAGAGATTTCATATTATCAGAAATTTTAAATAGGAAAATTTTATTTCATAAGCGAAAGCAATTATATTTTCAAGTCATCTCTGTCCCTCTTTCCTTCCCTTAACAATTTAAACCTAAGGAAACACACCTTTACAAACACTGGAATTCTGACATTATCCAGATCTATCCCTAAATTTAGGCATATTTAGCAACCAGGAGGTTTTCTTGCGATTGTGCAAACAAATCAAACAGTTGTACTAGTGAGAAATAGAGAAGGTCATGTGACAGAGGAAATGAAATAACAGAAGACCTATAATGGAGTTCAAACAGGTGAGATCTTCTATGCAGCTACTGAAACCTGGAAAACATGATGAAGAGATGAAACAAATGGATGGAGATTGCCCGTGTTTGCGCTGGCCTGTGTGTTGGCAGGTGAAACAGGACACTGAGCACAAGTTGTTTGAAAAAGTGAATGTTTCAGGTAAAGTGTAACTTTTAGACTTTGCTAATTTTGCCACTATTACTGTGAATATTACTGTAAAAATATTCATATTTTAAAACTTTTCAGCTCATTATTTTAGTAAAGAAAACATGTTTGAATAAATTTGGTGATGTGGAAGAAGAATGTGCAGTGTATTCTTGGGGCTTTGGATGATACCATCATGTTCCCAGAAATTGCCAGGGATGTGTGGGGTACAGCCAAGAATCACGAGTATGCACCTCTCATCATGCTCATTGTAAAAAGTAACAAGATCATTAGACACAGTACTAGCGTTTTTGGTTTTCAACCCTAAATATGTCTTTTCCTACAGAAGATTCTACATTCCAATGCAAAATAATTCCAATATTTCAATATCTTCCCTGTTATTACCAGAATCATGTCAGATTCAAGTTTATCAATGCAATTTTATAATTTTTAAAATTATTTTAAAAAATTTATTGGTGCATGTTTGTGGTACATAATCATTACATTCACCTTGGGGAATTTATACTGATACATACCCAATTTTAATCATCTTTCCTCGCCCCAGCCTTCCCCTCTCTCTATTTTTTCACACAACCCACTTGCATGGGTTCCCTATCATGTCATTTTCATCTTGCTCTTTAAATTTATAAATGCAATTTTAAGGAGGTCAATAATATACAGTCTAGTGAATTTATTTTATGGACATTTGACTTAACTCCTACATGGTATCAGTTGATTCTGATATTTTGATAATGATATTTTGATATTCTTAATATTCTACATTTTGAGATTTTAATATGTGAAATCAGTGAAAAACATCTATCTTTTAGAAGTATTTCTTGGTCACTGGACTTATAACTAGATATGGCATAGCAATCTAAAAAGATATGCATGTATTGTAGTCAATATTCATTATCAATTTGGTTGGATTAGAGATGTCTAGGAGATTACTAGTGAAGCGCACTTCTGGGTGTGTCTGACTGAGGAATGGGAGTGTGACCTTGGGGAATATATCTTGTACCTGGCCACTTCTTCTCCATGTAATCTCTTTCTTGGTATCTCCATGAATTGAGAATTAAATTGAGACTTGAATTGAATTGAATTGAATTGAGCACCTTGGTTCTACCAGGCCCTCCTGGCATGTTTTCACACTGGAGCCAGCTAATAAGGGATTGAAACCATGAATCAAACACTAAACAATGACTGCAACATCTACTTGAGATTGGTGTCTTTTAAATTTTCCTCAGCCTGAAAAAATAGTCCTCATAGCTCAGTGGAATATTAAAGAGCTTTATGCCCCTGTCTTCATCAAGAGCAGATATGGAACACTCTCCTTTGTACAGTTGTTCAAGGACCCGTCACCATCCTTCTACATACACAATGATTCTGTCATTGTCTAGGATCTTGTGGCCCACTTAGAGTTTTCTGCCTGTCACTGGCAGGTAGAATAGAGAAAGACAGTGAGTGGAATGATTCTCAGGCATTGAGAGGCAGCTGTAGAATGAGCGTATAACACTCTTTCTACAGAAGGATGATGAGGTGGCTGTTTTTCCAGAAACCAAACAAACCACTGCTTAGGTAAGGAAGTGCAGGTCAAGTACTATTCGGTACACCAGAAGAAAAATAAATGAAGTTGAACTTTTTAGCCTTAATCAAAAGAGAGGAAGAAGGTCTTGACCACTTATGTAGAGAAGTGATGTAAGTTGGCATCAGGATAAACCTGTGTCTATTCAGGAAGCCAAGATCTCCCCAGCTTCCTGAATGACAAAACTTAGGTCTGGCTCCCAGTGATTCTTGAATCTGTGTACTTTAAGGAGGGTGCACCTTGATTCTGCAGAGGGTGAGAAAAGGCATAATTACAATGTAATCCCAATTTCCTGTTCAGATACACAGGTGAGGACAAATCGTCAACTTCATAGTTACGTAGTACAGAGAAACAATGACAGAGTACATGAAATGCTTTTCTATTTCCATTTATATGCGTATGATGACACAGCATATTCTATTATATGCATTTGACATTACAGAAAGACAGACACACACACCACTGCCACCACCACCTTTAATGAGGTTAGATCATCACTTCCAAGATTGTGTTCAATAGTGTGTGGTCTGATAGCTGAGTTTCCTGTGTTACTTTGAGAAACATCATATTGTGATTTTTTTCTTTTCTAAATATACAGTATACACACACACATTGCATGTTTTAAATTGCTAATTAAAAGAAAGCTCAGCGTTGGAACATGTGTATGAGAAGACACGACCATTGTGCCTTCAGAGATTAGCAATAATGCTAATTGGAACAGAATGGTAAATATGGGGATACTTTCCAAGATTGTTTTCCAAGTCAGCTTTGTTAGGTTTGTAGGGCTTGGCATATTTATTGTTTTGCTGTTTTTATAATGCCATGCAGAAACAGCCATATTTAACACTTACCTATTGAATATAATGCCAAGTGACTGATCAAACTCCAAGCCTTTTGGAGACAGTCTGGCAATAAGTGTCCTATTCACAGTAGGCATTGGAAGTTACAACACAGAAAGTATTTTCACCCAAAACTCAACTAACACTTTCATGAATGCACTAGATGAATAGAAACTTTTACTGTTGCTAATCTGCATCACCACCAACAAAATATAGCATTCCCTTCTGATTTAAAGACGTACTCAGGTAAGTTTTTAGGTGTCCATTAAAATGACTATTCTTTACTACATACTGGGTAAACTCACATGTATTTGAAGTTCATGACAAAAAAAATTTTTATATTTCTGGAGAAAAGTAGAACTACATCATTTCCTCGTACATTTCTACAATAGTTATTAACAATTAGAAAAATTATAAAGGTTACTTTACCATTGCCAAATAGTTCCCACCTTTTAAAGACGGAGGAGACATTTTCTAGTGCCAAAGTGTGGAAAATATTTTGTATTCCTCACTGATTGAAATTTAGAAATTTGAGGTAAGTTTGGTGTTTTAAGTAGTTGATTCTAACACTCAGAAATATCAATGAAGCATTAAAATTTTCTGGAGAAAGAGTTTTTTGGGATTTAAAAATTGTTTTTGAGACAAGGTCTCACTATGTAGTTCAGGCCTTAAACTCACAGGGATTCACCTGCCTCAGCCTCTCAAGTGCTGGGATGTTGTGGGTTAAGTTTGTAAAACTTTCTCAGGGCAATGACTTAAGGTATTTAGTTGCAATGAGTGAGATGTTATCTTTTGACTTAACATTTACCTTTCATTCACCATCCATTTATGCATTGTTTCACTCTATAAAATTTATTATTTAATATTACAAACACATAAAACTGTAAGGTTTTTTTGACCTTGCTTCATTTATAGTACAAGGAGAAACTTATGAATGCATAATATGATTAATATAACATTGAATATTAAAAATTTATACTTGGTGCATTGTGAAACATGTTTTCTGATTCTTTTTTGGAGGCAGAAAGCCAACAAGATGACCATAAAATATTGATACTTACATTGCAAGGGATCAGTGTCACATATATGTGACAGTCAGAAAAGTTAAAGTCATCTGCTATGCACATATTTTTAGATAAATGTAAAAGTTAGCATGTCTCTCTGACTTTTATTAGTTTACATATCACTTCACTTAAGGTCATGTTTATCAAAACAAAGTGGCAACATAAAAAAATAAAACACTCTGTTTGGCTGCCTGAAAAGCCATTGCTGTAGTCAGGTTTACAAGGGAATAGATTTAATATAAGGCACATAATTTATAGGTTTTTAAAAATAATATTCACCCAAAAAGCCAAATGCAGAAGAGTGCAAAAAGATTTTCTATGCACTAGAGACACAAAGAATCCAGCTGAAGGCCTGGATCCCATGGCAATGTCCTCCATGAGTCCAGCGGAACACCTTAGAGTCCCTGACAAGTCTATATCAAAGATCTGCACCGGGAAGGGCCAATGGTCAGTGCCGGAAGCTAGAAAATCTGCACCAGCAGGATGAAGAATCTGCCAGCAGGCCGAGGGATCTGCACGGCAGCCAGGAAGAGATGCTAAAGGTAAGGAAGAGAGCTCCCCTGAAGAGAACCGCAGCCGTCTCAGCAACAGCAAGGACCCGAACTTCTCTGACAGTGAAACAGCTGAGTTAGTATCAGGAAAGCCAGCGTGACAAGCTTCTCCAGGAGAAGCAACAGGAAAGCACCCACCCCGCCGGTTCTGCTGTTATGCTGTTGGCAACAATCCCTAGGTGGGCCTTCCACGCCCAGTATCATGCCGCTTTAGCTCAGCTCAGTGTTACAGATTGGCCAGTAAAGCATTTCTTTTAAATTAGTGTCTTAATACATACATTAGTTGAGTTCAGTCCACATGTTGATCCAGCAAAGCTTTCTGTAAGGGAAATGGATTTCATATGCCATAGTAACAGTTACACATGAAAAGAGTTTATATTTAATTAAAGAAACATATAGCTACAGGTTAGATTGAAAGCATGATAATATAAATATATATTACATGAGATTTCATTCTAGATCATAGTTCTTCACCCTGGACCATTTTGCCCCAGATGAAGTGGACATTTTTGGTTGTCAAGTCTGGAGAATGGAATGCCACTAGACTCTAGTAGATAGAGGTCTGACAGATGCCTCAAAGCCCTATGAAGCACCCTTCATAACAAGAGGTTATCTGCTTTCCAAAGTCAGTAATGTTACCTTTCAAAAACCCTCATCTAAACGATGGGAATGAACAGGAAGGTAAGGAAGTGGCGGTCATTCAGCCATGCAAACACCTCCTGGTGGTGATTCCCTTTAACTATCCCACCCTGAAAAAATTGACTTTCCACAAGCTGAAGTCTAAAACTAGACCCATGTCTAAAACCATGCACTAAAGTCAAAATGGATCCGATATCTAAATATTAAAAGAGAAACACTTACAAAGAATCAACAAATGGGATCTTACCTTATTAAAAAGATTTTTCAGAACATAACAAATCATCAACAGAGTGAAAAGACAACCCACAGAGTGGGAAAAAATTATAGCCAGTTGTTTCTGAGACAAAGGACTTCTATGTAGAATACGAAGAATTGAGAAAAAGCAGGATGCCAAAATTCAAAGATACAATCCAAAAATGGGCATCCGAGGGAAATGCACACTTCTCAGATGAGGAAATATAAATGGTGAATAAATACAGGAAAAAATGTTCAACATCATTGATTATTTGAGAGATGCAAATTAAAGCATCACTGAGATTCCATCTCCAGAAAGAATGAGCATCATTAAGAAATTAAGTAATAACAAATGCTGGTGGGACTGTGGGGAAAAAGGAACCCTTACCCACTGCTAGTGGGAGTGTAGATTGGTGAAACCAATGTGGAAATCAGTGTGAAATTTCCTCACAAAACTAAGATTAGAGGTTCCACTCCACCCAGCTATTCCCCTTCTGGGTGTTTCCCAGAAGAACTCAGAGCATCATACCATAGTGATATATGTGCATCCATTTTTAGAGCAGCACAATTTGTAATAGCTAAAATCTTATAAATGACTTACATGTCCATCAACTGAGCAATGAATAAAAAATGTGGTTTTTAAAAAATAATGGAGTAGTACTCAGCCCTAAAGAAGGATAAACAAGAAACTTTTATAGATAAGTGGATGTAACTCCAGAGCATACTCATAAGTGAAATAAATCAGACCCATATGTGTAAACATCATATTGTCTGACTAGTGTGAGAAACTGAATGAGTAAATAAGATTCAAAATGTATAATACGTATTATGAATTAGAAAGAAACTGTTCAAAAGAAAAGAAAAATTGGATGGGGAAAGGGGAAATGAAGGAAGGAAAAAGAAAAAAATATATATATACACAAGGTAGTTAAGATAATTAGTTATACAGCTAGGTTCTCTTAGTTCACTGAAAAGGAATATTTGCCCTATTATTGTTTGAACAATATTTATTGCCTCTATATTGTACTCTGAATAACTACTATGAAGATAACAATATACAATATATTAAATATTGTTACTGTCCTACTAGGCTGTTTTGAAACTCTTTTGTATTGTTATTTTTAGTTTTTCTTTCTCTCTTTAAAAAGAAATCTCACCATTAGACATACAATCCAATAATGCTATTGTATCTTCTATCTAAATAAAGCTTTGTACAAGGTGGTTGAATGTATAAATAATAAAATAGCAAACGTTAATATGAGACAGATGGTATTCAATGCTCTTCAACTTCTGACCCTTTTATTCATTGACAGAATAATCAGAGTTCCCATGTTTGATGCTGGGCCTCTGATCTACAATTGTTGCCATAGCTATAAAGTGGAGGTAATGATAGCTTTCCTTACAATTGTTGGGAGAATTAAATGAGAATGTTCAATAAATATAAAATGTCCTGCACAGGCTCTGAATAAATGGCAGCTATTAATCAGAAAAGATCACATTATGCTCTAAATGATATAAGTCCCCGAGCTTCAGTGGCCCCATAAATTACAGAATTATGATATCTTACATGAAGACAGAAATAGAAATGATTACCTCTTTTGATGGAGAGCTATGTTGTGAATTACTTTTTTAAACCTTCAAATAGATGAGTTATATGTGAAAAGCCCTGGAACGCTAAGTGTTTTTACAAGATTTGTTACTGGCAAGAAATGGGCAAGCATAAATGAGATCAGTCCAAAAAAATTACCCTGCAAACTTGCTGATGTGCTGTCTGCTACAGTAGTGACAGATCATAAAACTCCTGAGAGAGAAAAGCAGAGGTGTAGGGCACTGGAAATAGAAAAAGGTTCTGTCTCCGGATCTTTACAAATATAACTTTTGGGGGGGATTTATGCTAGTATACTGCTTAGTATCACGGTCCCTTTATGTGTAGTACAGGAATTTGACCTGACTTTGCATGAAGGTAAAATTACTGGGGGTGATGATGGTTCTAGTACCAGGCCAGTAGCATTTAGTTTTTATGAGCCACAGGCTTGAAGTAAGCAGTAACGTTCCAGTTCTGCTAGGTTACAGCTGTGTGACCTTGAGCGGGTTTAGCCCCTCAGATAAATTTCCTCTTCTGTATAATGGGGTGTGTATGCTTTCAGTTGTGCTGACCAAATCACATGATGCGTGAGAGGCCTTTGTTCAGTGCCTGGGACTGTGATCATCATCCTTTTTACTATTGTCTCTTGAAAGTGTCCTATTGCGACAGTAATTGGTATGACTCAGATTTTTCAGTTCTGCTTAAAGACAGAACTGTTAAGGTACTTTCATGTTTTTAAGTGTGATTAGACGTCCATATTAACGCATAGTGTTTTGTATGTGTTTTCTGATGATTAAAATGTTCTCATTGTACAAAAAGAACAGAGGATCTTTCTATGCACTTGTGGGGTTTTCACTTGATAGTTCTTAAATCTAATAATATCTGTATAAATTCTTCACAATAAATAAATTTACTTTACCTTATGATAATTATTCACTTTTTTCTCTTCCATTTATAGGATTAACCAATCAAATAATGTTCATCATTACATTTGCTTGAGAAGAACAACTGAAATGCTTTAGACTTGGACATGAGTGGGGAGAAGTGCTGCCTGATAATATCTGATTTTTCTTTTTTTTGGCACCGGGAACTGAGCTCACGACCCCACACTTGCCAGGCAGACACTATGCCGCTGAGCTGTATCCCTGACCCGGTCTTTTCAGCCTGGGGACTACAGAATAGATGATAGCAGAACTGCTTAAGATGGGGCCATCCAGAAAATTTTCACAGATTATTTTATTTATGAACTCCAGGTGAAACGGGGTTACTTCCATATCTCCAATGCATGGAAGTCCTCCCTAATTCATTATAACGTTCACTTTCATTAGATTCAGAATACTTGTCAGTTGACAGTCCGAGAAACCACTGGGCACTGTGTAATGTAAGCAAGTTTAGTGAAATTGCCTCTTCAGTTTTACTTATATAGAGGGTTAGAAGATTGATTGGTTGGTTAAATGGGGAAGCCAAAACTTAAAAAAAGATTGGCATGGTCATATTTTAAGCACCAGGTGTGAAGTAAAATATTTAGATTGCATCCCAATGTTACCTGCAAAAATGCAGGATGGAAGTGATAACCCCGTAGTCATATCTAGAAGTAAGGCTTTCATTTATTGATATTTGGTGTATAGCAAATACACTGTCTGCATAATGAGATGTCAGAGGAACTATTCAGTGGTGATTAAAGAAATCTGAGGACACACACTTTTGAAGATTGTGAGGTAATCTTATAACCCCAATTTTGGTATATTTGATAGCTAATATCAGTAATAAAAAAGTCTAATGATGTCTATAGTTTTAGAAAATATCCTATCCAGTCATTCCTTTCCATGTACCAGTTACATAAAGGGAGAGCTGGGCTATAGAAATCAAGCCAAAAGGTTCCTTATTTGCATAAAAAGAGAAAAAAATTTGAGTGTTTTCTGACTATGTAAAAATGTCTAAAGTGAAGGAGAAAGTGATAGAGGGGAGGGTGTGATGTCTCAGGGTTTTGCTGTAGTAACTGTTCTAATTTATGTTGTTCTGTTGTATTCTTATTCTCCAGAGTTACTATATAAGCAGTAGATTCAGTTTTCATTAGTTAATCCAGATCAAGCAGCAATATACTGACTGGGTTCTTTCCTTTGGACAGGAGATATACAGGGAGCATAACAGTTCCTGAGCTCTGTGTGTAGAAATTTCACCAGAGTTCACAATTCTGCAGCTCACTGTCTCCTCATAGGCCAATCATAAAAATCAACTTATTGATTGTCTGTATGTGTCAGGCAATTCCATCCATACACATATATTTTTACCTGGACTTTCTCATGGAGTTCTCAGAAAACAACCCTGTGAAAAATGAATACTTTGGAGCCCCAGGTTTTTAATTTATAAAAAAAGATTGAAATATATGCATTTATTAAGGACTCACTAGTAAAAATTGGGGCAACAAAATACGGTGCTATGAAACCGTTATGCATTAATATCTCTAACTTGCAAGAAGAAATTCTGCAGAATACATTTTTCCAACTCTGGTGCCAACTACCTTTATGACTAAGAGCACCTTAGTACCCACTTTGCTCTTTTACCTTAACATCAAAATAAAAAAGAATGTATCAAAGCACTTTCTTTCAGATGGATCTGAGGGATGCTTGAGAATTCAGGGAACTTTATCAGCCTCAGGTTTATTTTAAATTTGAAGATTAAAGACATAAAGAAAAGGACTTATTAAAAATGAAGGAAACGATGTCAATAATATTCAAATATGAATGTGTATTCACTTATTGAGACTTATATTCGTTATGTTGTAGCAAATAATATAGAGATTGCAACCTACATATTAGTATATGATACAGATACACATACATGTTTCAGGTTATCATCTAACACAGTGTTGAACTAATCCCTTGGGCTCAACACAGAGGGGTAGGTAACTCCACTTGGTGGATGAGGAAATGGGCTCGGGCAGATGGTAGTCTGGGGGATGCTTTCAGTTCTACTCCTTCATCTGTGCGCTTTTCCTTTCAGTAACACTTAGTGCCTAATGTGACAGTGAAGAAGGGTCAGCGCTAGAGGAAGTTACTCTACTACCTCCAAGTGTTGTCTCTCTAAAGGGTTACATCAGGAACAACAGCAACAAAGAGTCCCACTTCTGTAAGCCTTTCAATCCGGGCTGACCTTTTACTAGTTATTCGGCTTGCTGCAACTAACTGATCAGTAGAAAGCCGCAGTGTCTTTATCTGCAAAATTAACTTGACAACAACCTCACCACCACACCACGGCACTTGCCTTCATAGCCTTGTGTCATCAGCCATCGTCGGTATATTCTTCAGGTCTAGCACCAAGGAACCATACTGGGATGAAAGAGCCTTATGCAGACAAATAAATAAGTACTTTAAAGTATTTAGAATTGCAACATGCTATGATGAACATATTGATAGTTTCAGCATAGCTCTGAGGTAGCGTAGAGGAGGCAATTCTCTCTGCCTGACCCTATTTGGAAAGAGTCAAACTTAAGCCAGAGAAGTCATTAACGCTAGAGCAAAGGGGTAAAAAAGAGTTTTCTAAGAGTTAAAGGGTAGGAAGATGGAATTTCATGTAGTAAACCCATCCCTTCTAAAGACATGGGGACAGGGAAAGGGACAGTATATTGACGATACAGGAGATATAGGACAACAGATGCAAAACGATCAGAAAGAAAGTTACGGCTTGGTCAGCGAGTGCCTTGCTTGTTCCTTTAAGGTCTTTGGAGTTTAGAGGATGTTTTGGCCCAGCATGTTTTCAAGGGAGTGTGAGGGCATATGTAGTGTTTTTCTAGTATAACTTGAAGATTATCTATTTGTACTAGCTATAAACATACAAAAATTAATATATGCTATAATATGTTGTGCTATTTATTCTTTATCTAGCTCGTTATTGCAACGCTGTCAAGGCAGTGCAGGTATTGTGGAAAATTCCTCTGAAACAGATTGGTTCTATAAATGTTCATTGCAGACAGATGACCTTCTGCTTCAAAAGAATCACACAGTAGATAAAGCACTAGTATTTATGAGTATTTGAATATATGATTTTCTTAAAATATCATATTCTACCATATTCTGTTTTATGTAACTGTTAAAAGTGAAGTTGTAAACCGCAGACGTACGTCCAACGGCAACTGAGAGACCTTGTTCTTGGTGGACACCTGAGGATGAGTAAACAAAGAAACCAGAAGAAGCTCTCCCTGGATGCCCTGTGTAGGGCACACTAGCTCCCCACAACAGGCAGGTGGGGATATTTTGTTTTCATTAATGTCCCCTGGACAGACACGCAAAATATGTACACAGAAAGGCAGTAACAAATGGCGCTGAGCACTAATGTGTCAGTTAGGACCAAGGCAGGAAATTTCCAGGGAAACTCTCCAACAGAAGGATGTATGCCCCAGAATCATCTCCCAGGAATGGCAACTGACCCCAATCACTCTCAGCCATTTAAAACTGAACTTGCAAAGCCCCAGCAGGATAATTACATGATGCAAAATAATCCTTATTAAGAAGCTGCCTTATTAGTTTACAAGTGGCGTTCCTTTGCCTCATTTTTAGCATTTCGCAGCGCTTCTCAGCTGAAGAAACTTTTAAATATCATTGACAGATTGATGGAGAACTTTATGCAGAGGCTGAGTCGCCCTTAAGCAAGCATTTGTAATACTGATTAAAAGTGGATACTATTTCCACGTGTCCCTTAGAAACAGAAAACAGTGATTTCAAGTCTTTTATTCAGTTCTGTTGCATAAAATTATGAACACAATTATAAAAATGGAATGGTAATTCTCCCTTGAAAAGGGGCTTGCAACGTGGTCTGTGAAATTAACTATTAGTCCAAAAATATATATATTTTTCACATATATGGCTGAAATTTTAATAGCAGATTTATGACATTTTGTGGACATTTAAGGTGAAAATTGCAAGAAGGACAAATGTTCTTTGGCCTTTCGTTATTGAAATTTCTGAAATTTATTGGAATACTCTTTTTAGTGTGCAGAGTGTCAGCGTAAAACACAATTCTCCGTAACTGGTTTATATATATAGATTTTAAGGGAAAGGGGAATAGTAAGTGATTCCACAAGGAAGCTTAACGGGCTGGAGTACGTGGGGAGGACATGACGGCGCCAGAGCGCGGTGTGAGCTGCGATTGTGGTGGTCGCAGGGCGCTTTGCAGGGGAACACTTCAGCCCCGCTAGAGATTCAGTGCAGATACATGGAGTCAAAAACACACGCATCGTGCTCTTCTCTCTTTCCCTTGATGAGGTCGCTTCCTATTTGCTTTCAATACAGAAGCCTAGAGGTGAGCAGTCCCAGGTGATGTAGTCCTTAGCAGGACAGGTCCTTCAGGCGCAGAGCAAGGAAAAACAGAACAGAGGGCAGGAAAGATCGTGATTCTAGCGGGTGGTGCAATTGTCCCGTGTGTGTCCACCCCAGGCCTGGATGTTTGGGGGACAGAAAAAGGTAACCAGAGAGATGTCATCCAAAGCTTATCCATATATTTCTACTTTTGAGAGTTGCTCTGCTGAATGCAAGGTGGAATATTTTGTGGTCAGATAGATGAGCGGCTCTCTAAGAGTGGGCAAAAGTATCCTGTTAACAGGTTGATTTAACTCAAGACTTCTTATAGCCTTTAGATTTTGGAAATACTGAGTGTAACAAAGTTAATCCAGTAGTGATTTCAATTAATATTTGACACAATCAATGTTCCAAATGAAATGACAGCTGAAGTTGTTGGCTCAATGTAGAAGTTCAACATAGGCGTCTTTGATGATTGAGAAATAAACTCTATGGCATTGACAACACAGTCTATTTTTTTCTTTCCCCGTGAAACTTAAACTACAGTACACTCAGTGGCATAAAAGTGGCTCATTAAAAGATTGTCCTCTCTCCTGCTGCTTCACCTGTGGGGCTTCCTGCAGGTTCATTCTTCAATGTTCTGATCTTTATGTGGTCTCTTAGTGAATGTTCCTTCCTTTCTAGTGTCAGTTATTACCTTCATTCTTATTTATCCCAACTGGAAGCCGTCTCCCTAAATTTTAGTTTCGAAGCTCAAAGTACAGACTGTTAGATTGTTATTTGACTTAGGATATTTTGATCATTTCAGACTGATCATCAGGTTACTTAACTATTTGAAATCGGTTAATTTATGTAAGCTCTCTAAGTGAATTTTTGTATCTGGGAACCTAGGTAGTTAAATATGTTTTGTATAAAATATTGCTTATATTGCTTAAGTTTACAATTATAACATCCTAATTCTCCAAAACAAAATCTAGTCACTTAAAATATTTTTCAGAGACTTTATATCTCTCTATGACAATGGATTCAGAATAAAGAACAGGTATGAGAAGTTGTTATTTGCAAAACTGAAACGGTACAATTTGGGAAGTAGAGTTCATAGTCACCTCTTTTGGCAGAGCCTGTGTTCAAGTTTAACAGTTCTGGGCTTTCCCAGAGGAACCACACAAGATAGTAGAGAATCACATCAACCCACATGTTAACTACTTTTATCTCACTTCTGAGACGAAATACCTGACATCCAAAGTGAAAGAACAAAGGGTTTATTTAGCTCACAGTTTGTGGAGGTTTCAGTCTGTAATCAGCTGGCTGTAAGGCAGAGTGGCCTGGCAGAGGGGCTGTAGTACATGGAAACAGAAGATATGAAAAGTAACAAGAGAGAATGGGAGAACAGGTGTCTTTCCATGCCTTATAGTGTATGCAGACTACCCAGCCTAGGGCAGGAATAGCATTCACACACAATCCCAGCATTAAACCATGAGTCAGTCACAAACTGTAGATTCAGCCATCTCTGAAAAGCCATGACTGCATGAGGCTTTTCAAGGACATCCAGACACAAGCTATAACATTCCTCCCTGCTCCCCTAAAGACCCATGTACATTCCTTTACACAAAAGGCACTTACATAGTTCATCTCTAAGAATTCTCAAAGTCGTATCAGTTTCAGCACTGCTGAAAAGTCCAAGTCCCAAGTCTCCTCTGAGATGTAAGGCAAGCTCTTAGCTGTGAGCCCCTGGATAACCACACAGTGTAGATTCAGTTACCTCTGAAAAGTCTGTCTCCCATGACTGCATGAGGCTTTTCAGGGACATGTAGACATAAACCATAACAACTCTTGAAGAGAGAGCCCTGCCATCACGTACTACACAGGATGCTGAGAAGGAGGACCTGCCCAGTTCTCCAGGTGATGGTCCTGAAAAAGAGCTGCCGTGATGGGCTGAAGTCCTATCTTTTCATTTCTCTAAAAAAAGACATTTCTCCCCAGGTCACAGCTGACAAAGACTGATAAAACTGACCCTCCCAAAGGAAAGCCTCTAGTTTTGCAGTAGTCACCTGTCAGACCAATAGTTACAAGAAGCTGCAACATTTCTGCCTCCTGAAGTTTTCCAGTGTCAAAGTCATTAAAACAGGTCCCACACCAAGATACAGGTAAAAAAAAAAAAACAAACCAGTACACTAAAGACTTTTGATGCCTTGAGAGGAAAATCAAGATCCAGTAACCTTACAACTGATGATTATTAAGAGGGAAATGGAAAAAGACTCAAATTCATTTGTCAATTTTGATAAATATAGAGTACTTAATTATGTAAATGTTTCCATGGTTAAAAATTAAGTCACTCATAAAATTACAGTCTTAAAGATCCCTCTTTATCTAGCCAGCTATTCACTTATATTCCACCAGACAGGTAGCTTTTAGTTCTTAACAAAGCATTTGCTATGAATACAGGCTAAAGATGAATGTTTACTGTACCTCCTCCTTTGTGAAAAGATGGTGGTATATTATATAACTGTTCTGTACTTTGGAATTTTCAGTTAACAAAATATACATTGGTTTATTTCCTTCAGCGTACAGAGCAGTGGTGGTGACATGGGAGATGCATGTCAGAGTAGGCTGTTTGTATGATTGACAGCTCTGAAAGGATTGCCATCACTGGCATAGAGCATTCTCAGTTTTTCAAACATACCTGCATATTGTCCATTACATCAGCAGGCCTCAGTGGGGGAGAACAATTTTATCTTACATACCCCGTTTGACAATGTTTTGAGGCATTATTTTTAGACCTAGCTGGGGGGAAGGTTGATACTGTTCTTTCATGGGTAGTATCCAGGGATGCTGCTAAACATCTTGCAATGCACAGTCCCACCCCCTCCAAAGAATTATCTGACCCCCAAAATTAATAGGATTGAGGTTGAAAACTGAATCATATAGATGTACCCCAGGTTGTCTATTTTCAGCTGACATTTATTTCCAAAATGTTGTCATTGTAGCAATACCACAATGAGTTTCAACTCTACACACACTTTACATGATAGACAATATCTATAAGTTAAATGTTAATGTTAAATGTTATTTTGATGTTGCCAGATTTATGCATTAGGGGTTCTGTCAATTTACAATTTAACTATTTGTGAAAGTTTATTTCCAATAACATCACCAATGTTGTGCTTTATCAAACATCAAGAAACTTATAAATATGAAAATGTGATATCCAAGTATTGAATTCTCTATTATGATTTAGCTTAAGTGCTCTTTCATAATGATGAACCCATTAAACATTCATTTTTCTGTGCAGACTTGTCCATATCTTTGGCCAAATAACAAATCAGTTTGTCATTCTCTTATCAGTTTCTAAGACCTGTTAGGAAAATTAGTCTTTTTTCTGTTCAATAATTTAGAAGCAATACTCTTGGATTGTTCCTTGCATTTTGACACAGCGAATTACAATGTGTATATATTTACATGTATACTATAAATTAAATTATTTACCATGTAAATTTCAGATTTTAATTAATTATTCTTAAATTGTGAGCAACATCAAAAGGCTTTCTTCTCTGAGATTGTAATATAATTTGAATCCAAAGTTTTCTTGTATTTCTTTTATCATCTTACAGTGGTGTTTCTAATATATATAAATGAGATTTTGAGTTTTTAGTATAACATATGGTCTGCATTTTATATTTTTCCTTCAGCAATCCAATTGTAGCTAGCATCAGTTTTTTCGAACAGCCCATTCCTACTGATTTGATGCGCTTCTTACGAAGTTCATACTATCCTCATGGTGTTTTGGGTTCTCTCTACATACTGTGTTTCATTTGTCTGCCTTTTATACATGATATCATAACCTCACAATTTTCTCATTATTAAACCAAGTTTACCTCTATTTTTTATTTTTCCCCAGCAGTTCTTGTTTATCTCTATAAGAATGTTTAAGTGTTTTCCAGAAAGAATTCACGTATTAAATACTTTGGCTATTTACAGCTTAAATTCTTTGGTTTTCATTGTAATTGCAGCCAGTGATTATACAGCCAGTTTTAGAATACTGCTGTCATCTTAAAAAGAAACTCTGTGCTCTTTAATAATCAGCTTCTGGTCAATATATATCTCTCTAAATTTAAACAAATACCTACTTTCTTTTATATAAATTTCTTTTTTGGACATTTTATGTAAATAGAGTTATATATTTGCTCTTCTGTGATTAGCATAATATTTCCAGGTCTGTCCATGTTGTAGTGTGCAGTAGTCATTTTAATGGTTGAATAATAACCCAATGTGTTAATGTATTACATATGACCTATTCATTCATTATTTAATATATTGGATTATTGTTTTTTTCTTTTGACTATTTTATGTAATCCTGCTATAAAAATACTGAAGTACAAAAATTATGTGGATAAATGTGGTTTTTTTGTCATGGGGCCACAACTAGATCATATGGTTATCCTATGCTTAATTATTTGAGGAATTGCTAGGCATCTTCCAAAATGACCACACATTTATTTTCATAAAGATAGAGTAGGGGGCTTCTGTTGTATCCACATCTGTAAGTAATTATTATTGTCATCTGATTTTTTAAAATGCTAGTATTCATAGTGGGTGTGAAGTTGTGTTCTTTTCTGGTTTTGTTCCATATGAATTTTAATTCATTTATCTAACTTCACTATAGTCACTATGAAAGAAATCATTAGTATTGTAATTTCAGTACTATAATTAAGAGATATTGACATCATTTTATGTTTTTCATAAACACAATTATCAGATGTGCCAAAATTCAACTTATTAAAGATATTCTTAATAAAAGTATAGTTCTTACAGGCATTTCTTAATAGTTCATCATATGCTTTCATTTTGTAAATTCAGACATTTATTTCATTCAATCTTTTTCCTTGTTTTATCTACCACTACCGGAAATAGTAATTGTAATACTATGACTAGAGATGCTATTACATGAAGTGCTGAAATACTATTCCTTCAAATATTGAAGTTCTACATTACTAAGCTGCTGAGTTCTATTGTTCATAATGTGTGTTCAACTTTGTACTGTGACCAAATGCCTGAAAGGAAACAATTTAAAGGAAGAAAGGTTTTATGTAGGCCCACAGTTGCAGAGGTTATAGTCCATGGTCACCTGTCTCCAAGACAGAAACATCATGGCAGAGGAACATGGCAGAGAAAAGCTGCTCACCTCATAGCATCCCAGAAGAAGAAAGGTAATAGGAGAGTTGGATAAAAAATATACCTTTCAAAAAAGAGTATATTTGACTGCAACTAGGATCTACTTTCTAACTGCCCATTCAGTTACAAACTCATCAACCCATTGGTGAGCTTAGCACCTCACACTCCAGTCACTTCCCTAAGCATCTCTTAAATCCTATTAAGTTGCCAGGCAAGATTAGACCATGAATAGTGGTTTTAGTTGTTTCTTTTTTTAAATTCCGTATGAGAAATTTGCCCTTCCCAATTTCATAGTTCTTAAGTCTTAATCTTATTTTTCATAAAGTATAGTGATGTCTTTGGGTTAACATGCAAATTTTTATAATAATATTAATATGTCAGAGAGTTTTAAAATAATAAAAACTGCAGAAAAATCTTTTCATTGTTTGATAAGAAAAACAACACTTGGTGCTACTGAAGTCTAATTGCTAATATTTTATTCAAGATAATGGGCTTTGATGATTAAAAGTGAGATTTGTTTATTAGCTCTTGGGGGCTAACATTGCCAAGTTCAATATCAGTGTTACTGTGCTTGATTAAAAGAAAGAACTTTTACTTCTCTCATTCTCTGAAGCAGTTCAAAAACATTGGAATTAATTGCTTTTTAATTTTTTTTCAAAAGAGCTTGAGTTTCTTGATAGGCAGAATAATGGCTTTCCACTGCAGTTTATGTTCTAATCCCTGGAACTTGTACATATGATAGGCTTCATGGCAGCATGGGGAAATTCTTTGCAGATCAAATTAAGTTTACTAATCAATTAACTGTACAGATAGTTTGGGCTTATCCAGATGGGCTCAACATAATCAACTATAGTTTTTTTTTTTTAACATGGGAAAATGAAGGCAAAGGAGGTCAGTGACAGAGAAACACTTGAAGATGCTACACTGCTGGTTCTGAAAGTGGAGATCCAAGGCACAGACTAAAGAATGTAGACACCTCTAGAAGGTCAGGAAATACACCATTCAAGAGCCTCCAGAAGAAGCATGTCCCTCCTGTCAATGACTCTAGCACAGTGAGACCTATTATAGAATTGTATCTTCCAAAACTTTAAGAACAAATTTGTACTGTTTTAAGTTACGAAGTCTGTGTGTATTCTATGCGTATACATATACATGTGTCTATAGATATAAATATGATTCCTTCTGAAATTCTAGTTATAATTCACATCCACAAGGTTAATTCAAGTCCTACCAACTTGTTTATGTGTAGCTTCTCTTTCTGACCTGGTTCTTTATAGATCTCTAATATATTTGCTTATTGATTCAACCCTAGCATACAGCATTGCTAATCCATACTCTTGTTATAAACAGATTTATCAACTGGAGTACAGTGCTTATATATAGTTCTAAAACTTCTTCCACCATATATTTTCAGTCAAGATAATAATTTTGCAATGTTACTTAGGTTAATTCCCTTATCTTACCTAGTTTGTGTTAAAACATGTTTTTGCTAATATTGATATGTCAATTTAAGGCTACAAAATTTCCTCTGAGAAAAGCTTTACTTATATTCATGGCTTGATATTAACTATTGTAATTTACATTTTAATCTAGGCTCTTCTACTATTTTTGTTTTATGTTGTTACTAATGGGGTTCTTAATATAAAAGTAGTAAGGATAATTCATATCTTCATTTTGTTTTTCAGCTTTATTGCACTTAATTAAAATACTATTTTATTTTTACAATAGTGAAATTTATCAAGGAATGTTTTGTATCACACCACATATATAATGACTATTTCATGAGCATATGAAAAAAAGGTGTATCATTTTCAGAAGGGATGATTTTTTGAGGTAGGCTAAAAATTCAAATTTTTCTTGAATTTACTATTATGATTAATTCTTCTACCTCAGTCTTCTAACTGTTAGAGTTACAGGCTTGTGCCATTGTGCCCACCTTAGAATGGACAACTTAATACATATTAGTTACGTTTTTTAACATTATTTAAACTTTATTATATTAAATAGAGTTTTATGTACTCAATATCTCAGATTGGAATTTTTGAATTGAAGTTTCCTGTTGTTATATATTTATGTATTAATCTGTCTAGTTTTTAAAAATGGTTTTCCATTTATTACCGGTGAAATCCTAGCTTATGCATATTTTTAGTGCTGTGTGTTTATTTAGATTTCATATTTAGCATCATAAATTATTTTCTTTGTTTCAGTTTTTGCATACTGATAGAAATATACATTCATCTTGTATCACATGATGTTTTGGTACCTATGTCTGTGTTAGTCAGGTTTTCCTCATTGTGGCAATGGCTGAGTTAAACAACTTTTAAGAGGGAAAAGCTGATTTTATCTTATGGTTTGATTGCAAGGTTGGCTGACTCAGTTGTTTTTGAGCTATGTCGGCGGCGCTGAACACTGACGGTGGGAAGCGGTGCCTTGTAGAGCGAAGTAGCTATCCCCATAGCAGCTAGGAAGGGGGGAGGCGCGCGAGAGGAGAGGGTATTCCAGGAGAGGGGAGGAGAAAGTGAAGGAACTGGGCGGGCAATATCCCCTTCAGGCCACACCCCCAGTGACCTAACTTCCTTCCCCCAGCCCCTTTCCACCACCTCTCAAGTGTCATCAGTTAAGGACAGGTCTTTTAACCCATGAGGCTTTAGGGGCCATTTAAGATCCCAGCCATGACAGCATCCTAGCTAACCGAAATGCTGTGTCCTCCGAGCAGCATCTCTGCAGTCTTCCTTCTACCCAGCCTCTTCTAACCATCATTTCACTCTCTGCACCGCCCCTCTGCTACATAGAAGTGAGATGATGTGGTATTTGTGCTTGGCTTCTGTCAAATTAATGAGTAATATTCTCCAGGTTCATTTCTGTTGTAATGAAAAACAGATTTCAGTGCTTTTAAAGGCTTATTGGTACATCACCTGGCACATTACTAAATTTATTTATTCATTCATCTTTTAATGGGCACAGGTTGATGCTATATTTTAGCTATTGTGGAAGTGCCACAGTGAACATGAGAGTGAACCAATATCTCTTTGACATGCCGACTTCAGTTTCTTGGGATATATATCCAGTAGTGGTGTTCCTGAATCACATGAAATTTTTGTATTTAATTTCTGGAGATACTTGCACCCCAGATTATATAATGGCTATATCAGTTTAACATTGTTGACTGGAAATGGAGCAGGTCAAAACTCCCATGCTGATCGATTTAACATTGTTATCAGCAGGGTGCAGGGTTATTTTTCTCCACATCATGGCCAAAATCTATCTCTCATCTTTGATAATAACTATTCTTACAAGTATGAGTTAACCCATTTGTTTTTAATTTCCATTTTCATGATGAGTGTGATGTATACACCCGTTGGGCCATTTATTTGTTTCCTTATTTTGAGAAGTTATGTTCAGTTCCTGTACCCAATTTTAAATTCAGTCATTTTCTCACTGTTGAATTGTTTTCACTTTTCACATATTTTAGGGAGTAATCTCTTATCAAGAATGTGGCTTGCTAATTTTTTTCCCATCATATAGGTTGCATCTTCCTTCTGTTGATTAGTGTTTTAGATCAGCAGACATTTTTGGTTTTGTGTAATCTCATTTGTCTATTTTTGCTTTTGTTGGCTGTGATTTCTGGGATTCCTTCTAAAAAAAAATCATTGCCGAGACCTATGTCATGATGTTGTTCTCTTACATTTTCTTCTAATACTTTTGGTTTCAGATTTTGCATTTCAGACTTTAATCCATTTTGAGTTGGTGTTTGGACAGCGTGTGAGATGAGTGTCTGAGTTCATTCCTCCATAGGTGGGTAGGTGCTGCTTTTCCAGCCCCATTCATGGGAAAGACTGTCCTTTGCTCTCTTCATCTTGCCTTCCTGATGGACTGTGAATGTGTGAAGTTACTTCTGGGCTCTCTGTTGTGTTGCATAGCTTTCTGTTTATGTTGTTTTGAAAGTACCGTGCTGCTTGGGTCATTATAATATATAGTAGATTTTGAAATCAGGTAATAGGCCTCTAGCTTGGTTCTTTTTCTTAATGTTAAGTTGACGTGTGTGTGTGTGTGTGTGTGTGTGTGTGTGTGTGTGTACTTTTTTGTGATTTTAAATTGTCATTCTTAGCCTTATTTATTCACTTGATGTTTTTTTTTTTTTGGTCTGAATTCTACCTCATCAAGATCTATACGATTTTCTCCCCATAAATTTTACTAGCTGTAGCTTATAATGTGTTCAGCATATATTTTTCATAATTATTTTTAGCTTACTGATACTCACTTGAAAGATATATCTGACTTTAATGATATCCTAATTTTTCTTTAAATTGTTTTCAGTTTTATACTATGTATTTTTTCTTAGCCTTCTCTAGATTTTTTATCTACTTTTTGTCTACTAGTTTTTCTTTACAGTTATTCTTTTAACTTATGCTTCGCTATTTATTTGTTTAAATAATAATGTCAGTGAATTTTTATATGAATGTGTGAAATAAGACCTTTCCAGAAGCAGTAGTGAGTGATGAGCCAAAATGTAAATCAGATAACATTTACTTTATGCAGGATTTTGTTTTGTTTTAAGATAATCTAGGGCTGGAGGTACAGCTCAGTGGGGTAAGTGCTTGCCGCTAAGCACTTAAGGCCCTGAGTTCGATCCCCGGTCCCGGAAAAAAAAAAAAAAAAAAGAAGGAACGGATGTTAACATAATCTAGACTTTGAGGATGATCACTTTTGATAGTGTTTCATTGGGTTTGTAAGATATCTCTTATCTCCAACCTTTGTTCTGCACCCCAAGATAAATAAATGAGCAAATTAGTGAACAAACAGATGGTCTGAATAAAGGAGTGATAAAAATACATTATATTTAGGAAATTGCTTTAACATCATAAGGTAAGAGACCTTATCCATCATAAGGATATTCTTGATGCAAAGTTTCATTTTGTTGTTTTATAGTTTGATGTTTTTCTGTTCTCTCAAAAAACAGCTATATCAGGAATATAGTCAATATCGCTGTGCTTCTGATGAATTTGTTGACTTTTGAAAGACTTTGTGCCGCCCTGGATGAAGAAAAGTAGGCTGTATTTTTCATTTTACCTATTTATCCTCTTCAGATCTTCTGCCTGTGTCTGTAGAGAGTTTGAAATGAACTCACTGCCCATTTAAAATTCACGCTTTTCTAGAGACATAATAGTTACAAATGATAGACCAAAGAAACGCTTGTATCATGTATTGTATAGAGTAAGAAAAAAAGACACGTAGCCTAACTGACAGCTACATTTAAAAATGTCTTTGAATGAATTGGTATAAAATAAAATCTGTGCTAGATTTAATCATACAAGGAAAGTGTTCTGAGCTTAACATTTTCTTTCATAAAATGACTGATTCATCCCATTCAGAATCTTAACACATTTGTCATTTTTCTCAAATGCAATTTACGGGAAAAAAAGGCCCTAGATTTCTCAAATTAGAAATAGCAAGCATGCTGGAATGAGACTAAGTTGTTCTAGAAATGGGGCTCCAAAACTTGATGGTTTGCTTCTTAACCTCTCTGATGATTTTTTTTCCCACTCTTATAGAAAGGAGACCATAGTGTGTACCTTCTAGAGAGGAAAGGGCTTAAATAACTGTATATTAACCTAGCTGGTATAAGTGCACAGGAATAATAATTTTCTTTTCTACAATCCTTGCCAAGAAAAATCTGGTGAAGACTTCTCAGCTAATCCAAAGCCTTCCTTGGAGCAATCTTCAGTTCATTTAAAGCCTATCAAGAAACTTTTACTTAACAGGTTGACCTTTGTACAGCTGTCATGAATGCTCTGTATGACAGAAGAAATGGGTCCTCTAGGATTCCAACACTCCAAAGCTCTGTGATTTTGATTATTTTTTGAGCAATTGCATTTTATTCTTCTACTGACTAACCTCATAGAGATTTAGGATTAGCACAACTTTCTCAATCAAGTTGCTTGATATAAATATTTGTATTGGAAAATTTGTTTGCTACCACACGTAACACTAATAATAGGCTGGCAATGAAATTAAGCTTGCTTTATTAATTTTTCAGTACTAAATTTCACTAACAGATACATTAAAAATTTATTGTCATCTTTATTATGCCAACTCTAATGAAAAGACATACATCATTAGTGATATGGTTATAATGTGAAGTATGTAAGAACATTTATGAAGGAAAAAAATCAATAACCTCATTAAATGTGTTTATATTTGTTTTTGCAACATCAATTATGTTCATAGTTATTAGCATATTCACATTATGACATAAAACCAATGAATAACATTTTTCCACACAGTAACCTGAGCTTGTCTGTGTCTCTTTTAATTTACTTGTGTTTCATATTTTATTTTCCATGGGAAATCTTAATATTGAAAAGTTTATACAAAGTGAGCTAAGGAATTATTCTACAATAGAATATTTATGAGAAATAAAAGTAAGCCCGAAGCCACCATTTATATTAAAATGGTAAATATGTAAAGTGGATCAAGTGTTAATTTCTACCTATAGACAAAATTAAATTCTATAAAATGGAATACTGGCTAGGTCTGTTATTTAAATTTGTATGTGGAAACTAAATGATACCCTGTTATGTTCCCAAGATTTAGAAACTAAGACAGACACCAGACCTTCTGCTGTGTACTACTTTTAAAATATTTTGTAATGCAATATATTATTCAAACCACTACTTCTATAGCAGAAAAAGATCAGATCCTTGAATCATTATTATGTTATCTTAAAATTCTGAAACTTTAGGCTTTAATAGCCTTATTTTCAGTCTATGTAGTATATATGTATACTTGTGTGTATATGTATATTGTACTAAGTAATTTATATTACCATAATCCTGAATTTTATTGCCTTTCAAGGAAATGTGTCATAATGTTATAATTGTATTTAGTATATGATAAATTATTTTGTACTAAAATGTTGGAAATATATGTCAGTATAACAATAATGCAAGATAGAAAACTCCACAGGTGAGTGAGATATATATATATATATATATAACTATTATGTAGCAAGTCTGTAGGAAAATGTAACCTTCTGGGATTATGGGGCATACCCTAAAACAATGGCTGAAAGAAGACAAGAAGTTAAAAGGAACATGAAGGTAAAGAGAAAGTGTTGTCAGAAAGATTGGTAACTCACTAACCCAAATAGTCAATGAATTCCAAAGACCTGATATTTATACTCAGTTCAAAACAATCTGAAGTTAGGCCAAGGCCTTCTGAAGCTTGTGATTTAAGTCCATGGTTATAAATAATCCACCAAAGGGCTCCCCCACAGCAGTGGTCCTCAGAAGTTGTAAGGGATAAAATTATGAGCCACTACTTGCCTTTCCGAGGTACAGTAAATGTGTGGAAAGAATATGAATTCATGCAGTTCCTTTTGTAAGAGGTCATTTTAGTGACACAGGTTGAAACTTAAACAGACCTATGTGGAAGTACTGTTCTACAACCCTAGTGAGACAAGTACTGAAATTGGCAAGCAAAACTTCATAAACTCTCTGTACTGATCCTAAGCATATGACCCTATGGTTTCTGTATTTTAGATTTTAAACACTTTTAGATTTTCTTTACTTATACTTTTCTCAGCTTTTTGTCCCTCCTTCAAAGAATGAAACAATAGAAGGCTGGGTTTACTAAAAAAAAAAAAATCTACAAAATTTTTAAGTAGTTAAAATTTTTCCTGAGATATTGAAAAAAGTTTAGGGTAGATTAAACCTAGAACAAAAATTAAATCAAATTATATTCTGTGTGCTCAATTTTCTGTAGGGAACCAAAAGTCACTGAAGTGTAAAATTCTAATTAATGATGTAGAATGCTAATGGATTTTAAATTAAAAATACGTGCTATTTAGCATCTCACTTCACAGAGTTTTGCAAGTGTGTATTAGAATGAAACTGCCCTATAAAATCTGAAATGCACAGAAGGAACGGCCGTTACTTCTTCCACTTCATCTAAGGAGAAGGGCCTCTTCCTCATTAGTGAGGGCGTCTTGTCCACATCCTACAGTGGTAGATAAACTTACAGTTTTGCTAATGCATATGACATGCAGCAGTGAATTAGCCACTGACATTATTTTAACAACCACGCTTACTTTGTTGCAGATTTTATTTATTTATTTTTATTTTTTTTTGAGACAGGGTCTCGCTCTGCAGTTCAGGCTGGCCTTGAGCCGGGTTTTGAACTTGCAACGATCCTCCTGCCTCGGCTTCCCAAGTGCTGAGATTACAAGCATGCAGCACACCTGGTAGATTTTATTTTTTTTAAGAGAAGAATATATTTGTTGAGGGAAAGAAACCTTCGGTCCAACAGAGGGACAGAAAGGGGCCCGAGTGGGTCGCCAAGGACCTCTTTGCCCTTCCCAGGGACTTTATAGAGCAAAACCGTGAGGTGAGGTGGGTCCAAGACAGGGGGACAGATTTTATAGTAGCTCTAAAGACTACATCTTTTATTTTATAGAACTGAAAACAGACTAATCATGTTATAATGCTCTAGGTGGCATATCTAATAATTATCAGAGGTGACACTCAAAAGAAAGTTTTCCATTGCATGTTTTGTGTTAATTTAATCACAACAAGCTCAGTAGAAAGGACACACAATAAATCCATATTATTGTATTTTTAGTTATTTTGACTAGTTAGCAAGTAAATTATATATATATATATATATATATATATATAGTGTACAACATAGAACATGATATATGTGGATAAACCAGTGGAGAAGGATTGAAGAAGGATTAAATGAAAATGTTTGTATGTGAATCCTCTCTTTGTTGTTGTGAGAACATTTGAAATCTATTCTCAGCAGTATTCAAATGTTCTATATATTGTTATAAAGTGTAGTCACTATGCTGTATGATAGTATCTTGAATTTATTCCTTCTGCATAGCAGAATCTTTGTGGCCTTTGACCAACATTTTTTGAATTCCTACACTCCTCAGCATATGGTAGTTACCGTTCTATTCAGTTTCTGAGTTCTATTTTCTTCACCCCACATGCAAGTAATACTGATTTGTTACTTTACATCGACTAGAAGTTCTTCACTACCTATCAGATCATTGTCAGTTCTATGCCTGATACTGACTGTGTCACATCATCGTGTTCTACGGAAAAGTGTGAAACAGCCTGAGGTCAGATGAGCTATTCTTGTTCATTAGTTTGTTTGTCCATCAGTGAGCGTCTCCTTCAGGTTAAGGGTAATTTGACGCGCTGACAGTTTAACAGTGAACAAATAAGATTCATTGCCTCTCCCCTGTGTAGTGTACACCCTAGTGAGTAAGATAATTTTTAAAAAGTAAAGATATATATATATATATATATATATATATATATATATAATTAAAATGCAAAAGCTAAAGTAGGATAACGCTGATAAGGTAAATGGTGATTCCTACTTCATCCTGGATAGTCAAAAACCATTCCCTCATGAAAAGAAATTTTAGTAGCTACACTTACAGTGCACAAGAGAGCAAACCATGTGGACACCAGGCGGAAGACTCTTTCAGGCAGAGAAAACCACAAAAGCAAAAGCCCTGAGATCAAAGTAGCCATAAGCTGTATGAGAGACACGTAAGTAGTCCAGGAATTAGATCAAAAGTAAGGTTCGAGCACCAGTGACCGTGTGGGAAGGTCAACAAGGGTCAAACAGACTGGGAATTGAATAAGACAAAGCAGAGAGTAAATTGTTTCTGTGCTCTCATCACATTAAAGGCAATATGTTCAGTGTGGCTGTGTTACATTTTTCATTGCTGGGACCAAATATCTGAGAAAGTCAACTGAGAGAAAAAAATAGCTTAATTTTGAGCCCTGGTTTAAGAGGTTTCAAACGGTGGTTGGCTTGCTCCAGGGTGAAAGCATTACGGTGGAAATCTGTTCATCGTTCCGCTCATAGCTGCCAGGGAGTAGAGAGCAGGGGGAGAGCGGAGGGGAAAGGGCTAAAGACCATGAAGCATCACCAGGGTTGTGCTCACCGACCCACTTCTTCCAATGAGGCGCTGCCTCCTTCTAGCACTTTCAGTTGTGAACACACAGTCACTTAATCTGTTGATGCGGTTATTGCCCTCACTAGCCGGTCACCTCGCCAGGAACCTGTTAACCCTGCCAAGCTGATAATCAAGATGAAGTGGCACAGTGAGCCACTGAAAGCTATGTTGATGTTGGTGTATTAGAAGCTAGGATAATGAGACAGGTGGGAAGATGCAGCATCCATGGGAGTTCAGGAAAACCCTTTCCTTGCATCTCCAATTCATCCTTTTGTTATTTTTTAGAAATTGTTTAGACTGCTGTTGTCAGAATGCCCAAAAGATAACAAGTATTGCAGAAGATATGGGGAAAGAAGGACGCTGCACATGTGGGTGGAAATATGGTATGGTGTGGCTACTATGGAATCAGTACGGAGGTGTCTCAGAATAATTATAAGAAATAGAACTATAGCATCAACATTACTCTGAAAGTTAGAACAGGAATCACTGAAAATATTCTCCATCATTACACTATCGGTTGAGTTAATGAGTAATATTGGATAAAGTAAATGAATAATTATGAAATATTTCTTCATTTCCTGGGTCAATGAAAATCAGATTTCTCAATGTGGGAAAATGGAACCATAAATACAAGAGGTTAAGTTAATGTAAAGGAAGAAACACATTTTTGATCTTCAGTTTGAAATTGAATCCATAGGAACACTTGAGACCTCTTGATCTCTTAATGTAAAAGCATATGTGCACATGGTGTGTGTGTGCATGCATGCGTGTGTGTGTGTGTGTGTGTGTGTGTGTGTGTGTGTGGTGTGTGAATTATAGTCTTGGCTCTGTTCATTAAAGTGGTCTGAGAAGTAATCACCAACTCTGTCATAATGAGCATCCTTCACAGCTGTATAATGGTCTTGAAATACAACTATCACTCAAAGAAACTAGAGAAAATAATGTGCAAAATATGCCTTAAAAATCTCAACAAGTATGAGATAGCAAAAGCACTAGGAAAAAAACCTAAACTTGTACTAGTATGACTCAAAAACTACTTGAAACTTCTACTTGCTAAAAACAGGTCAACAAATGTGAAACAAGAAATCTAAAATCATTGCAGGTAATTGAAAAATCTTCACAGGTATTTAAACTCATATATTCATAAGACATTTGAAATTTATTAGTTATCTTCATAGACTAATGGAGAACCAAATTTATTAAGTACAAGATTGAGAATTTTTCTTTTTCTGTGTGAACTTCACAATTGAATAACTAAGTATTAGATTAGAGAACACATCTTATAAATGTATTCCAAGGAGTAAGGGAATGAAAAATGCACATTAACATTTTGTAATAAAATAAGGGACATGGATTTTGAATTGCATCAGCCACAAACATCTCAAAAAATGATATAGCCAGATATGATGTGGCTCCCAGTAAAGGAACTCATTGCAGCCTAAAGTTCGTCTAAGAACTCAACTTGTGTCTGATCAAGGTCTTGGGTTTATGTGTCAAATTTAAAAAATACAGAGGACTCAGAAACATGTTATCTCTCCTGTATTAATCTATGAAATACAGACAATGATTAGTTGTATCAAATAACTTGGATTCTTCAGCACATAAACTATAAGAACAAGGAGAGGATGATGGAGAAGCCTCTAAAGGATGACAGAATTTAAAAGGACAAATTTGGTACAATGGACAAAACTAGGTCATCTTAATGGCATAAATATCTCCAAACTTGAATGGTAACAGTTTAAAGAACCACAAGTGATTACCAAAAAGATTGGAATCATTGTTTATGGCCGGAGAGAGGCAATAGTTGTTGGAATAAGGTGTGGGAAGATGCTTTTCTGCTGTGGTTGTCAAAGTTCTCTCTTTTGATGTGAACGGTATTTTGAAAGGTTTTGTCTTACAGTAATACATTCATATATATTTTTGTTACTTGTGGATGTCAATATTTGTGTTGTATTTCATAATGAAAAGTTCTTTTAAAAAAAGAAAAAAGAAGCTAGGTATAGTCATGTGCTCTTGTAATTCTACTGGCAGCATCAGGAGACTGATTCGGATCACTTGAGCCCAAGGATTTGAGACCAGTCAGGGAGTCATAGGGAGATCCTGTCTTAAAAAAATGAGCAAGGAAAAGCATTCAACCTTTGTAGATTGCTATGAGGATGGCATAATACTATATAAAACATTTACATACACACAGAGGACATCAATAATCCATGACTACTGTTTTGATCCAGATTAATGTTAATAAATGTATGGGAAGAATACTCTTATCAACTTGACTTTGGATAATGACATCTATGTAGCTGCTTGATAAAAGAGTGACCTACTTTGTGAAGATATAAATTTCCTTGGAACACACTTAGAAACATAACTGCTACTACAATGAGAATGTGGATATAACATTAATAATTTGCATTTATGAAAAACAACACATGGATACTTCTCCTGGATACATAAATTTTCCCTGTTTCCAGAGCAGTCATACTTTGATATAGTATCTAGTTAAAACTTAATTTTACACCTATATCATTCCAACTATCATTGGAAAAACATTGCCTGCTTATATTTATCAGTTAAAATTTTGAAGTTCACATTGATTCTGTAGATTCTTAATATGTGTGAATTGATTTATGAAAAATCAATCCATTAATCTATCATCTATTTCAAAATACAAACAAGTTTGTGTTTCCTATAGGAGTGGTAATGTGCATTATGATCTCAAAATATGGATTTAATATGCAACTCTCTGTTTTCACTATGCCCCCTGTGAAATAATTTCCAGCACTAATTTTGCACAAAACACAAACTTTGGTAAATACTCCCAGCTTAAGTTGTGATTGTAGACCGAGAATTCCAAGAAGTCATGTTTTCTTTCATAAAAATCAGAGCTTAAAGTGAAAAAGTTAAGAAAAACAAAGATAGTTGAAGTTTGGGGTGAATAGATGGAGATTCATAATAAATTGCTTATACAAGCTGACAGCTTTTATAAGTGAAAAAAAGATGAACAGAGTCTCTTTTTCTTGTTTTGTTTTTTTACTACTATCCTCATGAACCAACAGCTTTGGTCTTCATCTATAGTTTTTCTGGAATATCGGTTTAGATATGCAGTTTTTGCAGTGGAGTGGTCCTGTCTAAACAATTACCCTGCTGAGAACGGAGGCGCTCTGACGGGGTCAGGAGCCCAGTCCTGAAAGAGGGCTATTTAGGACAGCCAAGCTGGGGGGTTCATCACTTGGTAAGAATTCTGCTGAGCATCCTGTAAAAATCCATTGTCTGAGTGTCAACAGATAAATAAGTAGATATAATGAGTAAATAACCCTCCAGAGCAGTACCAGCTTTCCATGTGTCTGTGCTTACGGACATGCTTGAACCTGCGAGCGAGGCAGTTGATTCATGAAGGGAAGGTTCTGTATGCCGACTGCGGGCTCCCTAGCAACGACTGCTGAGGGCTTGCACACAGAGTACATGGCGAACCCTTTGAGAGTTAAGGAGCTTTGAGGTGCCAGTTGGCTATGGAAGGCGCTGCGGCCCCCTGCCAACTCACTGCTCCCAGAGTAGTTTTGGGAAATCATTCCCTGACTCATTCATTGTGTCCAGAGAGCTGGCAGGTGTATGATCAGTGGGCTGTGAGTGAGCTGCTAGTGATAGGCACCACGTATGCTCCAGGAGTCTCCCGATGAATGCTTGGTATAAGGGGCACAGTTTTCTCCTACATAATTATTTTGTTTTGAGCACAGTTGATAAATTTATATAAATATGAAAGCCTATCAGTTTATTTTCTCATAACAATCTATTCTGTTGGTAGACACTGAATTTTCTTTACTAAAATTATTTTCTCATTTTTTTGGTCAGATAATATTTATCACAGCTTCAAGCCAGCTTAACTAACAGCAGCATAAGGTAAAGTGTTACCCAGATATGCACAGTGCTTCCTGAGGGCTTTGTTGGACAATCTGTTTAATAAAATTTTTATTCAAAATTAATTTTGACCCCATGTTTTGATAAATTTTAAGTAAAATATTTGTTTCTTTATAAATATTCATCTTTAAAATAGCTTACATCTGTATCACTGACCATAAAAATTGTATTTCCAAGTCAAACTTTAAAAATATCAATATACTTTGATTCTGGAGTCCAACTTTGAGGAGTTTAATCCTGGAAAATAATGAAAAAATTGATCAACTATATATCACAGCTTCACTTATAACTGAAGTTAATGATAATTTAATGCATAATAAGTGAGAAAGCCATGAAATATATTGATACATTCATGCTGTTTATCAGTTAAAGTTTTGAAGTGCACACTGATTTAAAGCACATAAGAATATTCAATGACTCTAAATATTCTTATAATTTTGACTTTGAAAGTCTGCTTCATCTAGCTTATATTCAGTACCATAAATATATATGCATAGGACAATATTGGAAGCAATTATTATGAAATAATTATTTCTGAGTTTGGAAATAATTTATGAATAACAAGGATTTCTGTAGATTGTCTTCTTAGCAGAAATGATCATTCATTCACTCATCAATTAAATGCTTTTATATAAGTTCTACATAAATTATATATGTGTATATGTCATACTTACATGCGCATGTATGGGTATATGAGCTAGGATGTCCATGGCAAGAGGCTCACACTGCATCATTTTATTTTGATTTTAGTTATCACAGTGGGTATGAGAACATTTTATCATGCATTCACAATAAAAATGTTCTCCATATCTCTGTTACTTATAAAATGTCTATGATAACAGCCTGAGAAAGTAAGATATTTTCAGTCTCCAGAGAAAATACCTCTGTGGATGATGGATGTCTTTCAATGGTTTACCATTTTTATATACTCCTTGTTCTCCTAAGATTGAGTGTTGCCCTCCTACATTTACCCTGAAACACATATACCATTTATAAAGGACAAAAATGTTTAAATTTTATCTTTGACTATTAGGCTAAGATCTGTGACAATCAAAATAATAGTATAAATGATCGTTTATATGTTATAAATTTGTGTATACATTTTGCATGCCTATATCTGGTAATCTGAGCAACTACTTTGAAGATAACAATATCCAATATCATAACCATTGTTAATTCCCTATCATCTTTTTTTGAAATTCTATATCATTTTTATTTTGTTTTTCTCTTTAAAGTACATAAGTTTATAAAATAATATAATACAAGCTAAAGAAATATACAGTCAAGGGGTTATCTATTTTTATGTTATTTAAGATTTGAATAGTTTCAAACAGAATATTTTTATTTGTTTTATTTAATATAGACAGTGTACAATATTAAATTCTTTGAAAATGAAATCATAATTGTGCTTTGATCTGCGTTTATTACTTTGTATGTCCGATATATCAGGTATCTCAAATAAGCAACCTTTTCTATTAAAAGGCCTGAGAACACTATTTTGGAAGAGATATTGAAGAGAGGGGAAAATGTCAATAAGAATTTGAGAGGTCTAGATAATTTTTTAATTCATTTCACTATTTTTTCTTGTGTGTTTTCCCTTTTCTATGTCTCTGTCATCCAATTAGTGGGCTCGTGAAATCCTGATGGTTCATCAGAGCTCATTTTAAAAACCACCATTTCCATCCAGCCTTCTCTAATCTCTCACCAGCAAAAGTAATTTCTCACACTGATGCAGACTCTTGCATACATGTGGGCAGGTTTGTGGACAAGTCTTCATGTATACTCAGTTTCAGTTTGTGGAGAATGTAAGACCTTTGTGTTTAAATAGATCTTGACTAATAGGTAACATTGCCTTACATACTTCTAATCAGTTTGTATTGGGACTAAAACAAAATTCGATCGTCATCCTGAGAAGAAACAGGTAGGTGTCAAAATGCTTAACAATGCTAGAATGTAGCAGCCTCTCAAATTTGGCCAGTTTATTAGTACTATGGTAGGATACTGTTCATTTCATATTCCCCAATATGGACACATCCAATCATAATGTTTACACTGAGTTTCAAAATATTTCAAGTTTTTGTGTGTATACATTTTAATACCTAATGCTGACTGTTTTGTGTAGGCTGATTTAGCAATATGCCTTACTTTGGATAACTGTCAAAGCATTTAGCACATGATAAATGCATTATTTCCTAATTTGTTTTGCTTAGCTTATTACTTCACCCTTTTAATTTGTATGCACATTACATCAGGTAAATAACTATTTACAGCTACGACCATATGGCTCTTGCTAACTGTTTTTTTAATAATCTAACATATAACTAAGCAGTATTTAGGGATTTCAGTAAAAAGTTTGATATTTTATTAATATTATATTTTAGTAGGCTAACGTTAAAGGCTTGTTTGTATAACTTTCAGCAATGACATATTCTCACTGAAATGTTTGACTGATCTCCGAATAATGACTTGAACTTTTTGTATAATAATCCATCCAATGAAAACCTAAGCTTTGATTTTCTTTGCCTGGTGTCCATATCTAAACAGGTGCTCTTTGTTGAATTTCATTCATGTGGTAGAGATGCTATCTCAAATTGGAGAAAGGGAGCAAGATATTTTACACGAGTTTTGTGGTAAAACAAGTTCTAGTTTTAAAAAAGGAAAAGCAGAGATGGGCACATTTTAGAAAATATACCTTTTGGATTTGTGTGTATCTAATATCCATACTTACTAATTAATTTTCTCTATTCATCCAACTATGGTTTATAAAATATACAGTCTGTGAAAGATTAGGCTGAGTAAAGGTAGAGATAGCAGTGAACAAAGGAAGAGCTTGGCTTATGTTCTGTGTTTAATCACTAAGATCCCTTTTTCAAATACAAGGTTGATATACTCCATTTTAAAATAATTTGTGCTCACATTTTGACTTCAAAAGAATACATCCCATAATCATCAGACCCTATCATTTCAGAATAAGAAGCTTCCATAACAGATTGATGAGATAACCATGGTCTTGAGGATGAAACTTCCATCAAATTTCACTGAAATTTGCAGTGATTCCTAAAAATTAACTCTTTAGTAAGTGCCAGTCATGTCACAACCTTTGACTGTTCTGAAATACCACTTTGTATATCCCGTACAATAAGTAGGAATCTTAGAAAGTAAGGTATTCACTTTCGTTCCCAGCCTTTTATCTTTTACTCAGTAAAGAAGCCCTGTATAAAGTCAGTGCCACGGTCATTAGACTCTGCAATGTGGAAAGCGTCAAAATGTTGAGCACCAGAGAAGCCTGACTTTTATTTCTGTTCTTTCGATATGGATGAAGTAAACATGTTTTCCATGGAAAGAAACTGAAACCATTTTTATATCCAAGTCAACTGAAATAGTTCTTGAGTAAAAATATCACAAATTTTTCTTTGAGCTTTGAAACAACCTCTTAATTCCCTAGGTAGTCAATAAGATTAATTGACAAACAGCTCAAGCATAATAAGAAAACTAGTTATTAACTGATAGTAAGGCCACAGATAATCTAGTCAATTAACCAGGTACACTATCCATTTTTTGGGCACATACGTGTCTTCCCTTATGTGCTGACCACATATGGCCTCCTTTAAAAAGCCACACAACTATGTATAACAAATTAAAAACACTTTGTGCGCCATTCAACTGGATTGGCTCTATTCTAATACCAGCCTTATAAATTACATTACATTTTATGTAGTGATTATATTTTTATTGAACCAATTGATTACTCAACAAGTATGTTCTCAAGTCAGCACTTTTTGCAGAAATGTTACAGGGGAAATCAGGGGATTTAAATGGACATTAACCTGACATCTATACTTGGAAAAACAAATTTTAGAGCATTACAGATTGCATATTAGTTCAGCCTTAAAATTCTCTTACTTTGGTGCTCTTCCTGCTTGACAGGCAGATTTAGTGTCATTTCAGCTTTCCCCACTCTGGCAATGCATTCTTCTGTTAGGTAGTTTCCACGTTGCATTTGCTACAAGGGGCCAAGGATGCACATTTGCATTTCCCTGTGCAGAGAGAGAGGGAGAGAGAGAGAGGAAGAGAGAGAAATCCACACTGAGATAGTCACCTCCACTATGACACATTCAGTCTAAATATTCAGTAGTAGACTTGTACTCTAAGAAGGCTTGCTGTGTTTGTTTGCCAACTAGTATGCAATACTTACAAGTTGGTGGTTTTATTGACGTATTCTTTTTCATTCCTGTGGTTTTTAATTGAAACCCCCACTGGTTTTCCCAGCTTCACAAGTGCAGCATATAGGAGTTTTGCATTAACTTTCTGACTTAGACCAGAGGAACTCAGACTCCAGTTCACATAATGAAACCTGTAGATTTCAGTGTATTTGGGGTATGGAATAAAGTGATGAGCTCCGTGTATATGTGGGGAAATCGCAGCTGAGTTAACGCTGAGTTTCTGAGAAGTTTCTGTTTCTGCTTTCCAACACATACCATTATCATTACCTGTAGAGCTGGAACTGGGTTTCTTCCTTCCACAGCCTTTTATAGCTATTTCCCATTTGTAGTACTTCCCGTGATGAGACTTATGTATGAAGGGAATCTTTTTATTCTCTAAATAGTCAAGTTGGTAGGACTGTGGTAATAAGGAGATGCGTTATTTGGTTCTGTTCCTGAATTACAAGGGAATAGGAATATTATTCATTTGTCTCCTTCCCCCTCTGGTTCCTATTTTGGCAATATAGAAATGATTATTGCATTTTCATAGCAAATTTAACACGTGCTGGAGTGATTCACAAGGAGTAATTTTGATCAGCTCTTTCTTTTCCTCTGTACTGCTACTTGGACCAGTTTTCACACTACATTAAAAGTGTCATCTTTTCTCCCTCAACACTTTTACATGAACTTAAAAATAAGAAGCTGTTAAAGTATTTCTTCTCAGCTGAAGGGGAAAAGTGAGGCCGAGAGTACCTCTTTCCCTCTGTATCCTTTCTGCTCAAGTCCCACGCATCTCACTGTGGCCTACGAGGAAGACGGATGCCACAGGTCTTATATTTATATTGCATTTTCTAAAAGAGCAGTGAGTGAGTATTTGAATGTGCCTAAGATAGCCAACATTTTCTTCAAGTTTTCTGGGTAGAAGTTCAATTGCATGCAAAAAAAAAAAATTAAATCTGCCCACAACATTATATTATTAGTCAATTGTCTACAAATCTCAAATCAAATTCTTACATAATATACAGTGGAGGATAAGGCAATTTTCTTGGTATATGTTAAAAAGTGACTTGTGTTCAGTGATGAAAGCAACAAAATGTAGTGTTAATATCAATATGAAAAGGTTTTAGTCCTATAAGAAGAATAAAAATGAGCAACCTCATCCTTTAATTAACTGATTACTAGCTATAGATTTAGAGTCAAAGTGTGATGTGTACAGTTTCCACCAATCCAATTAGTAGAATGAAACTGTTTTCAAATTTCTTTTGACAAACACATGAAAAATCATATCATATCTGAGATAACCAAGATTGAAGTTAACCCCAGTATTTGTAATCTGACCTCATCACTTGGGCAACTTATATAATCATTTTGAGATCTTTTATCAAAAGTAATATAAACTATGGCATTTTAAAAAGATTATATCCTGTTTCTTTGCTATGACATTTTGATTTACCTTTTTTCATAAAATAAAAATTTTAAAAAAGATTACAACTAATCAAGGTCTCAAGTCAGTCTTCTACAAGATATAATACCAATTTTTATGAGATCATTTACCATAAAATAATGTAAAGTATGGGATTTTTAAAAGATTACACCTAGTTAGGATATCAAATCAGTCTTCTAAAAGATGTAACTGCAATTTGTATATCTTATTATTTTCTTCTACTTCTCCTAGTTTATACAGTTTTGACCACCCATCATTGAGACTGCTATACATGGTTGATCATAAATTAATTTGGAATAAATTCTTAAATTTTAAATTAAACATCATATACCATAAACTTTAATTTAGTGGGACCATGATTATGTTTTCTTAATAAATTAAAAATAATTACTACTGAACAGTGATTACATAATTACTTATATCTCAAATTCCATTGCTTCATTGACTTTCTTCTATTATTAATAGTGACGGTCTATGTTATGGCATTAGTATTATTACACAGTTTTGTATGGGAGATAGCATGTTAAAGACTAATATCATTATCATTAGTGGAAAGCTGGTCTAAAACAAATAATGATAAGAGAGGAGAGCGAGAGAAAAGGGGAGAAAGAGAAGATGAAAGAGAAAGACAGAGAAAGAGGCCTTAGTTTCTAAGACTGTAATGGAACACAGCAAAAAATGATAATAAAAGCATGTTATAAACTATGATGCCAGAAGTTTAGGTGAAACAAATTCCCTGAAAACCATCACTTCAGATAAACTTGCATACAAATAAATCAAAACATTTCAAAGTTTGAATCTGAAATTTAAAAGTTTTCCATAAAATAACTGCAGTTCCAGATGGCAGTATGTCCACACAGAAATAGAAAACACAAACCCAGAAAAACACTGCAAAAGTGACAGAAAAGAAGCCTCTACCATATTCATGAATTTGAAGACAATAGTTTTAAGATATCCTATGAAGCCAATGGCCTCAGATTTCCAGTGAAAATTTTACTGTTGGGACTAATTTTATATAGTTTTAGAATCAGATTGTCAAAAGATTAAAATAGGCAAAAATATCATCCAAGAAGCTTAAAGACCTACTCTTCCATCTTCAACATTTACTACAAAAGTGAATCGTTTACAAGAATGCACTGTTGGTACAGAGATGGATGAATAGACCATAAGTAAAGGTCTGGGAACACATGTGGTCACTTTATTTACAATAAAGTTGACCTTGTGTTGCAGACCCATACGATTATCTATATAAGATTTTTGATTAATTGAATAACCATATACTTGTTAATACCTCTGTATTAATTTTCAAATTACAACAAAGTTAGTGACTTAAAACAATAAAAATGTAAGCCAAATGTGGGGCACTGCAAATAATCTCAGCCCTCTGAGGCTGACGCAATAGGACTACAGATGGGAGGCCATGGGGACACATAGTGAGTTCAAGGCCAGCCTAGACTACGCAGTGAGACCTAGTCTCAAAGCAAAGCAAAATAAAACACCAAACACTCGAGTTTGTCATCTAACAATCTGGACAGCTGAAGACCGAAATTTCATTTTGGCTGAACTCAAGTGTTAGCAGGGCTGTATTCATTCTAATGGTTAAAGCAGAAAATCTATTCCCTTTCCCTTTTCAGCCTCCGGGGACTACTTGCCTTCATTGGCCCATCAATGCATTACTGCAACTTGAAATCCAGCAAGATTTGGTTGAATCTTTTTACACTGCAGTCTTTGTGGTTCTTTTTTCACTTCCTGTCTCTACTCTTTAAACACATTATGATCACGTTAGGCTCACACGGTTGACCTAGGATTACCTCTTAATTTTATGGTCAACTGCTTAACAGCATTAATTGTATGTACTATCTTTTTAAAATTTAATACCTAGAAACATTTTCGGGTCTCCCTATATTGCCATGGCTGCTCTTGAACTCCTGAGTTCAAGTGCTCTTCCTGCTTCAGCCTTTTGAATGTTGGGGTTAAAGGTTGGTGAGGTACAGTTTATCATCTCACATAAAATCAGTTCTTGGACACCTCAGTGCATTATCAAAATTATTCTTTCTGTAGACCAGTGATCCCTAGACTTCTTGAGCAGCAGGGACTTGTTTCCTGGAAGAGAGATTTTTTTTCATGGACCAGAATAGGGGTGGATGATTTTATTATTATTCACGTGCATTACATTTATTGTGCAATTTATTTCTGTTATCATTACATTGTAATATACAATGAAATAATTATACAGCTCATCACAATGCACAATCAGTGGGAACCCTGAGTTTATTTTTCTTCAACTAGACAATCTCATCTGGGGTGATGGAGATGGTGTGGCTGATATGTAGTCTAATTCATATTCTCATTTTTGTTGCATTGGTTTCATTGCAGAAAACATTGCTTCACAAGGATAGGATGTCTGTAAAGGCAGCAGGCTTGCAAGTGCTTCTAGGATAGCCTCACAGTATTCCACCTTGACTTTAATCTCGAACATATATAGGCCAACATCATTTGCCATCTCAAGCAGTTGACCCCTTTCTAACAAGGCCAAACTTGATTGACCTGGCTTATTTACCAATGGCTTGCAGATCTACTCCTTACAAATTTAGGGGTCTCTTGTTGGGAAGTAATGCTCAAAGTCTTTTGAATTGGAGATGGGTGACCATGTACCAGCCGGGAGAAATAAGGCCCTATCTTAGTCTCTTTCAAAATCTCTCCTGACCCCTACTATCTTGATTAGTGAAACTCTGTATCATTTTCAATTTTTAAAATTACTTTTTATTATTTTGAATTGTTTGATAAATCTTGCATTCTTACATCTGGTAATCTGAGCAACTTCACTGAAGATAGGATGTAATGTAATATAATATAATACAACAGTATATAATTGTTAACTTACAAAAAAAAAAGTCTCTCCTCAGGCTTCAAGCACATTAGAAGTGCCAATATTCACCCATCACTCCCATAATTCCAGCTTGGCTTAAAATATAGCCACTTTGTCTGCTGACTTGATAACAGATGCTCTTCTCTCTTAAAGTGGCAGATTGAGTTTGTTGAGAAGGTTGAATATGTCACGTGAATAAGAAAGTTTTGTGACACATTGTGTGTCACTGAAATATGTTGCCAGAGGTGATTTTTTTAAAAGAAATATTGAGTGGCTCTTCTAAAACTCTGAAACTCAGGGCTTTCAAAAGCCATCTTACTTTTAAGTATAAGAAAAGACATGTATGCTAGTGTCCATCTCTTCAAAGAGCTGTAACATGAGTTGAGGACATGTAATTTAATGTGGTTGGTAATTTTAATCACATCCTTGAAAACACTGTGAGTTCAGATGACATTTTTTTGGCTAGTCAGCATTTGCCTGTGGATAACACAGCACATAGACTCATTCAGATGCAATGTTTTTGAACCATGTAGTGAAACCACCCTGTCATGGGGAGCACCCTATCTATATATACATTTACACAAACTGATAAATTGAGTTTCCTGATAGGTAAGCATTCAAATACTTGAGTATATCTGCAGTTGTGGTGTTGGTGGCCACGAGAGTGCACATAACATATCCTCATGCACATCCTCTTGAAAAATGTGTGGCACAAAAACAGTCATCACTGCCTTATAATATCAGTAGATTTATCAGCCCAGACTGTGCACCCTTGGTGACTCATTAATCCTCTCTAACAGTTGTGCCTCAGTATCCTTCACTATTTCAATAGTTAATCTAGTGGTCATGTTCGGTAGAAGAGGAACAGGTACCAACCTTGGAGCTATGTCCGGCGCCGCTCCCGACCCGCAGAAGACAGCACACAGACGATCAGATTCTGTAACGTGTTTTCTTTATTGGACACAGCACAAGCCCCACAGGAGTCCACTCTACGTGGCTCCTTCCAGGCTTCTTCTATACCCCACAGGAGTCCACTCTCTGTGGCTCCTTCCGGGCTTCTTCTTCCTCCAGCTTCCCGTTACAGCAACTTATATAAGGGCGGTTAGCAAATCACACTACGCCACATAGGCCTTCAGGATTGGTTTCAGGGTGCCGTAAGCAGGCACCTTTCTATATAAGGTATACACAGAGTCGGCAACAAGAACCAGAAAACAGGATATAGGCGCCATCTTGGTAGCACGGTGGGAGGGGCTGATTCCAAGGAGACTAACAGCAAGCCATCACACCGGCTCCCAACAGAGCTACAGCTTCTCCTAAAAGTTCATGAGAAATGTTCTTAGCAGCAGGCTC